>PVIU01008443.1:29350-83272 GCA_004026605.1 Ondatra zibethicus
AAAAAAAAAAAAAAGAAAATGGGTGGTGGCAGCCACGTATTGAATTTTTAATTTCAGTGAACTGGTTAAACAGCCATCCCAGTTACTGGCTCTGATATTATACATCCTATCAGGTGTCCTGTAGGTAACACATCTTCCACTTGGGATGTAGGTGCCACTGTGTCTACAAACACTGGTTTAGTCTGGGATCCTTTTACTTCTGTAGGCTGCCAAGACATGCAGGAAGGTGAAAGGAAGAACCCTTGAACCCTTATCAAAATCTGTCCTTTATCCAAGGCCGATACTGTAAGCCCTCTTGTTGCGTGGTGCTTTTTGGCTTAAGTTTATTCTTCGCTGTAATTTCTGCTTCGTGCTAAAGGTGTGAACATGCTCCCTAGAAAATGTTTACATTCTTTGAGAGACTGTAATATTCAGAGAAATTAAATCATAAAATCTTAAAAAAGATTCAAAGTCTTTTTGTTTTGTGTGTGTGTGTGTGTCTGTGTGCACATGTATGTGAGTGCCCACAAAGACCAGAAGAAGGCATCAAATCCCCTGGACTCGGAGTGACAGGCGTTGTAAACTGTATGATATGGGTTCTGGAAACTGAACTATGGCCTTCTTAACCACTGCACAATCTCTCTAGACCAACAAACACCTTTAAAAGTATTTCTTAAAGTTTAGGCTCAGCTCTGTATTATTATTATTATTATTATTATTATTATTATTATTATTATTATCATCAGCAGCAGCAGCACTAGTGCTGTGGGCATGAGTCACAGCACATTCCTCAGCATCTGCCTTTGTAATCCATCAAGAAGGGGGGTCAGTGGGACCACTAAGGATCCTGTATGAACAAAGCTCTCATCCCCCTGGAAACAGGCAACCTGCCCATGAGAGCTGCTTACAAATCAGAAAGAATGTGAAGCATTTAAAAACCTGAAATACACACTGTCAGAAACCGAAAAGAGACTGCATGAATAGTAAAAGACCCAGATGTTGAACACCCGCTGATGTGCAGCAGTTGGAGCGTCTGGGGAAATTATTACCAGGCAGAGACCTGGTGGGCCCTGCACTTCTGTACGGTGCTGCTCGGTGGGGCGCCGCCATTCCAGCGGCACGCAGCGGTGCCAACTGTCTCCTCCATCCACTGACCACAGGAAAATGCAGCCTGTCTGGCCAAATGCAACTTCAGAAGTCACTGGCTTACCGCAGTAGTTCGTGAACTTGTCAACGGGCCCCATCTCATCCAATCGCCTTGCTCTGAATGTCACAGTTTTGGTTTGCTGCCTCTGACCTCTGGAACACCTTCCTCTCCTCAATTCAGAAACACCCTCTTTGGCCTCCAGCTCTCTCACAGTCCCACTGTTTCCAAAAGTCATCTTTGGGAACCAGAGCGACTGCCAAGGTAGCAGCTTGCAATAGCTCCAACACGGGAGACCCGACATCCTAGCACACATCGCTAGAAAGGACTGACTCAGGATACGCTGGTCAGCTTCTATGCTGGTCAGCTGTGTCGCCCAGGCCAACATCCAAACAGCCCTCTTGGCTGCCTCCCTGGGCTCAGGAGAGTAAACGGTAGTTTTCCTTCCCCCACTCTCCACCCCCGAGTTCTAGCAGATAAGACACCATTCCTTCTCCCCCCAGCCAAGGAAATCCGTGGCTCTCCTTTCAAAGAGCAATTCGGTCCATTAATGAAGTAATGAACTCAAAAGAAAACCTATTTGGTTTTAGCCCAGAGTAGTAAAAATGTATCTGCCCCTGCTATTAGTTCACATCATCATCTTTTTCCTGTCTTGTCCTTGGGTTAGGAGAATATGCCGGTATGGTTCACAGAACGGATGATACTAGACTTGTTCCTCCTCATTTTGAAATGCTTTAAAAGGTAGGACCCATGATTTAAAAAACAAGCATATGAATCTGTGTCCACAGAGATTGAATAGCAGCCTAAACATATTCTCCGACAGTTTCATGAAGAACTCATGTGCTCCATAAGCTCCTGAACCCAACGCGCACAGCTACATGAAAACACACCAGAGGGTAAGGGGTGACCTGGCAGGTGAAAGGACTTGCTATGTAAGCCCAGTGTTGGATCGCTGGAACCCATGTTTGAGAAACCAGACATGGAGGCATGCATGTGCAATGCCGGCACTCTCGTAGTGAGGTGAGAGGCAGAAATAACTCAGCTGGAGGCTCATAGACTCATGTGCCAGTCAACCCGGAGTAGTCAGTGCAGAGACAAGAGAGGGGCCACCTCAAAGCAAAGAGGAGGCAAGGACTCCCTCCCCAGAAATGGTCATCTGACCTCCACATGCATACTGTGGCACTAAGTGCCTGCCTACACACACACACACACACACACACTAATACAAATGGTTCACAAGTTATAAACCACTTCAACTAGTCTAGATAAAATCAGACTTCTTTGCCAGGCAGTGGTGGCACACGCCTTTAATCCCAGCGCTCAGGAGGCAGAGGCAGGCGGATCTCTGTGAGTTTGAGGTCATCCTGGTCTACAAGAGCTAGTGCCAGGACAGGCTCCCTTAAACAAAATCATACTGTTTCCAACTGCCTGCTTATAGGCGCACTCTGGTATCTAATTCAGACCTCAGTAAGGTCAAAGCCAGACTCCTTTCCCTTCTATGCCTAGATTTCCCGGCTCAGTAGGAAAGGGCCATTGACCTGCCTGAGATGCAGAGGACGTGTCAGTGCCTACTCCACGTGTGATCATTGTTTCCCACATCTGAACTGCATGAGAGGTCTGTGGGGTCCTCCTTCCAAAATAGATCCCACATCTACCTTCTCACATTCCCCACCTCTTCCCAAAGCCACCAGTGTGGCTGGAGTGACAAGCCTGCCTCAGGTCTCTTCGTTTACCAATCTGTTCTGCAGGAATCCAGGTCTTGACACTCCCTGCTCATACCCCTCCAGTGCTTAAACTCAGCCAAGGCCTGGAAACAACACTGTGTTGGGCACCACCTTCTGTAGGACACTTTACATTGGTAAACTGTCCAATGGGTTGTTTGAGTCTTCTTAGGAGCTTGTACCCCTCTATTTCAGAACCAAGTTCGTTTCAGAGTGTCTTCCATGGTACCTTGTCTGGGGATGGGCTGACTACCCTAACACCATAACAGGGAAGGCAAAACAGCACAAGAGTAAAAACTGTGTCCTTGAGGACAGCTAGAAGATGAACCAATTCCAAAGAAAACATTAATATTGTCTACCCATGGGGTAAAGTTGCCTACCGTAGGGAGGGGAAGCTCGGAGGTCAGCCATTAGCTCAGCCAAGACCCCAGCCAAGGGTCTCAATGTCCCCAGTCAGTTTCTGTTGGACACTGTGAGCTCCAGATTTGATGTCATTATCTCTATGTTGCCATTTGTTCTTTTTCTTGAAAGTCTCACTGGAGGGGCCACTAATCTCCTTGGCATTCTCTTTATTGGGAACTCCAGCTGGCTGCCGTAAAGGGGCGTCCCCTTCTGATTTTTTGCTGGATATTCCGAGTTCGCAGTTTAACGATGCTTTGTTAGCTCTCTATCTAATTTGCTATGTGCTCTTTGCCTCGGGCTGCCTGTACACTTAATCAGCTTGCTCAGTGAAAAGGACTATGGTTATCATAGATCATCCTCTGGATTGTACAGAACACCTCTATAAGCTAAGCCTGTCTAACCTTTCTCATTCCTGGAACACCCTATTGCCTCTGCTGTCGGCAGCTGCTTTTGCCGATTCTCCTCAGACCTTCTTGTAGGCTGTTCTTCCACGACACAGCTCAGCTCACATACCATCTCTTCAGGGAGCTTGTCTTTGCTGACACCTGATATCAACTATCCCAGTGGGTGACAAGTCCTGCCATCTCCCTCTGCACCTTGGTTTAGTTGACTAAACTTGTCATTATCTGGTATTCTATACGCTTCTTCATTGCTTATAGCCCCTTCTACGCTGTAAATGCCACTGAGACAGGAATCTGGTCTAGCTCACTTACCAAATGGAATTGCTAGCAACTAGAACAGAACAATATTCCATAAGTGTAGAGGAATTAACCCGTCTAGAGTGCTTATTCACAATCCTACTGTTCTCTAGGCACCACTGAGATAAACATTAAGAGGTTCTTCCAGAAGGGAGATTATTTGCCAATAATCAGCACGTGGACACAGATCTAGCTGTAGAGACAACTGAATTCCAAGACAGGCCCTGTCTAGACAGACGGTTTGGCTGTTAGTTTTCTATTACAATGACTTAAAGGGCAATGATGCTCTGTGAATTTATAGAGAAAAAAAGCCAAACAATGAAAAACAGGCTGCTATGGACTTCTGTACTAATGTCAGAGTGCTAGCCTTTCCTGTGACCCATGACTACTGTGTGAGTTCACACATGCCGAGCTTTTGCTGAAGCCAGCATGGGGATTTATTTACTAAAACAGGGCGGCACATTAGAGAGCTGCCATGCAGCATTTAAATGGCCTCATTTCTACTGGAAGCCAAAATAGCCTTTTACAACAGCATCTTTGCCCCAAATGTGAGAAGACACATCATCGAAACAGAATTTCACTGCAGTTAATGTCTTGGCCCGCACTGCAAACCTATTCTGAGACCATTTACTTATCCCTTCTTATTTAGGATGATCAGTAAGAAATAAAAAATGTGTGATCAACATGTCAGGGCTTAAAGTCCCTTAGTCATCAGACCACAGTGTTCAGTGTCTAGGCGGGAAAACAGCCCAGAGAAAAGACAAGGCAGCTTTGGAGGCCACAGAGATGTGGAACTGGGGTTAGAAACCACGGTTCCATCTAATCCTGGTGCCCCTGGGCATCTTCTTTAATAAGGATGTGGGCTTCCCCTCTGTATGCTATGAATATGTTTTATTACCATTGGTTTCTGCCAATGACTTAGCAGAGAAAAGCCAGGCAGGAAATCCGAACAGAGTTATATAGAGAGAGTAGGAGGAGGCGAGGAGATGCCATGCAGCTGCCAAAGGAGGCAGATGCCATGTAGCTGCCCAAGAAGCAAGAGGTAACAAACTACGTGTGGTAAAATATAAAATAATAGAAATGGGTTAATTTAAGATGTAAGAGCTAGCTAGAAATACGCCTGAGACATTGGCCAAATAGTGTTGTAATTAATATAGCTTCTGTGGGATTATTCAGTTCTGGTGGCCAGGAATGAACAAGCGGCCTCCGCTTACATCAGGATATACAGAGCACTTTGTGTACAAGGCCCTGAGCTAGAACTGGTGACAGGAAGACATATAAGTCTCCGTCCTTCAGAATTAAATAGGAACATGGGGATACCACAAGCTAAATGAAATATGTTGAATTGTCATGTGCCAATGGGCAGGCGGTGGGACAATGCAGGAGCCCAGGGTGAAGTGGCCTGATGATGAACAAGTTGCCAGAAGGCCACAGAGGTCTCTTGCAGGGATACATGTGGATGCTTGATGCCCCAGGAAGGTGGGAACCAAGAGCCAGAGGAAGAGACATAGTAATATAATATCATTAATATATTATGTGGATGCAGAGAGTACAGCATCCACAATGGCTCAAAAGCCAACACCTCCACTGAAAATCCTAGCCAGATTGGTGGTGGCAAGATGCACTAAGAAGCCCTAGATAGTTTCAGCACAGGTCTGGCCCCAGGAAAACTACCAGGCCAGGAGCTTGGAATTTCCAGTCACACCCATCCTCTAGGGAGGGTTGGAAGCTTGAGTCAACAAAGGATCACACTTTCAAGGTGAAGCCTCTGTGCAATATTAAGATCCTGTGTGCAGGCCTTGAAGTGTCTGTGGCTTGGGGAATGCATCAATGCACTAGGACCAGGTGCACCTGCTCCCATGGGTTGGGGGGTGGGGCTTTGGACCTCACCTCTTTAGTTGGCTATCTATATGTGAATCCTTTATCATATTTTTAAAAATCCAGTAACTATATATGTCATATACAATGATATATTTATACATTATATTTTTTATGTATCATATAATACAATATGCAATGTTATATTGTATCATATATTTTATAATATATAAATAATATCATTAATATATTATAACACATGCGCTATTATAATGTATGTTATAGTATATGTAATATAAATATATAATTATAATACATTATAAAATCTAGTAATATATACTTATGTATGTGTATATGTATGTGTATATATATATGTACACACATGCACACAAGACAAGGGAGTCTGAGGCATAAAGTTAAGTATGGAATCAGAATAAGAGCCTTGGATATACTATTTAGATATATATTATATATGTATGTATGTATATATCTCCAATGATATATATTTGGACATTGCTATGGACTCACCCAAATAGCTAACTATATAGTTCAAGTGTGGGTGTATATGTGCACATGTGTGAGAATGAGCAACTTGGCTTGCTCTTCAGAAAGGTCTCTCAAACATACAGTGGGTGACTGGGAGGAGAGTAGCCAAGGGGAGAACCCATGAGCTCTGACGGTGGGGGATAAAAAGTAGCTGGGGCTGCGAGGACATCAAGGAAACCAGTGCTGACAGGACTCGGCAATGGGATGGACATCATGGAAGGGAGGGAGGGTGGGCAGCATCTCAGTAGGCTTCCCTAGTCTGTTCGGTGACAAACAGACGTCCCAGACAAACCAGAACAAGCGGTCACCCGAGCTTGGTTAAGACCAAGCCAGACTGGAATGCTGGGGTGGATCTCATGGTTCAGGAAAGGCTTGCATTGACTCTTAGGCAGAAGATGAAATATCTACTCATACTGCAGATAGTTGGTATAAAGTTGGAGGAGGAGGAGAGAGAAGATACAGACCTGGGCTTTCAAGAGAGGACTACAAAGGATAACGGGCTCCCCAGTGATACTGGGGTTCCCTAAGAGGATCTTCTTCAGACTGTCCTTGGTCAGTACACATCAGTGGCTACATGGGTGATGCCCCACCCTTTCCTGCAGATGCAACTCTAGGGTACCTGCCTGAGGTCCCACATTAAAGGAAAAGGGCTGACACTGTATAGGGTAAATGATTACTGGGGTTACACATTATACCTCACTGTACCCACAAATATACACAGTAGTCATGGGCAAACTGGCTGGCCTGGGAGAATTTCCATCTCCCTGCCTCTGGATGTATACATTTTTGCATTTTACAAAGACACATTCTAGGTAAGTAGATAGGCGACTGTCTTCTTGAATGACTTGGCTCTGTAGAGTTACCCTGAACTTATCTCTGAAATTGCTTGTCTATGTACTTGAGTATTCTTGTATTTTAGAAGACAGGCCCAAGGTTTTCATTTTAAAAAGAATAATCTGTTTATATATGTATTATCTGAGTTACAATTTTACATAAACATACCAATTCTAGTATTTATTTGGTGCGGGAGATTTGTCTGTATTCTGTCAATCATGTTTTAAATAAACGCTGATTGGCCAGGCAGGAAGTATAGGCGGGTTAACCAGACAGGAAGTAAAGGTGGGGCGATGATAACAGGAGAATGCTGGGAAGGAGGAAGCCCATTCCTCCCAAGTCCTGCCCAGACCATTGAAGAAACAGGATGTGACCTCCCCCGCTGAAAAAGGTACAGAGCCATGTGGCTAACATAGATAGGGATAATGGGTTAATATAAGCTACAAGAGCTAATAAGAACCCTGAGCTAATGGGCCAATCAGTTTTATAATCTTATGGAGGTCTCTGTGTGATTTTCTTTGGGGCTAGACAGCTGTGGGACCTGGTGGGAGGACAGAAACCAAGGAGGCTCTCTTGTTACATTTATTTATTTGTTTGTTTTTTGAGAGGGTTTCTTTGTGTAGCCTTGACTGTCCTACAACTTGCTGTGTAGACCAGGCTGACCTCAAACTTGAAGATCCACTTGCCTCTGAGGGCTGGGATTAAAGGAGTGAGCCACCACCGCCCAGTATAATCATATCAATTTTTAAAAGAAAGTATCTGGTTGCTGGAGAGGTGACTGAGCAGTTAAGGATGCTTACTGCTCTTACAAAGGAACTGGGTTTGGTTCCCAGCACCCACATAGCTACAGGGGACCTCAACACCCTCTTCTGGCCTCTGAGGGCTCCTGCATGCATGTGATACACAACAACTCTCACAGGCTCACACGGATACACATGAAAGTATCTTTTTTAAAAAGGAAAGTATTTGCAGCCAGGCATGGTGGGTACCTGTAACCTCAGTACTGGAGATGCTGAGGCAGGTGTTATGAGTTCATGGCCGGCCCGAGCTATGTAGTACCAGGCCACCCAGAGGTTGGTAACAAGTCCTGTTACCAAAATCAAAACAAAATCGTTAAAAGGAAATGAATTTCCTATTGCTCTGCTAAGAGGAGCACAGAGTGGGAAAGCAATGACTTGGGATTTATTTTAATGTAATATTTTCTTAGAATAAATAAGTCTATAAAAAAAGGAGAACCTGCCAAACAAAATGGTCTGACTGGGCATTGTAGGCCTTTCCTGTAACTTATTAAGTCTCCATGGATGTATTAAATCATTAGTAAAGCAGAAACGGAATTACACTGACATGTCAACGCTCCTATTTTTCAGATGGAATGGAATTCCCCTCCCCAAAGACTTAAGAGGTAAGTAGCTATTTTCTGGAAATTCCATTTTAGCATGACCTTGATCTCAACTGTGCTGGAGGAAAAATAAAAAACCCACTTGTTGTAGCCCAAGAACCCAGTCAGTCTTCACAGAGGGCTGTGCCAAGGGTTGCTGATGTGGAGTGGGGAGCTGTGAGTGAAGAACTCATCAGCCTGGGAGCCTGAGAAAAATGCACCAGCAAAGAAACTTCTGGGTTGGTGGGTGGTAGCACAATCCCTGAAGTCCATTCTCACTTTCCAACGTCCACAGTCTGACCGGAGCCAACCATCAGTCTCTGCATTATGAATCCTTAGAAAAATCCCCAATTGCAGATGACAGATCTTTCCTTCTAGAAAAAAAAATGTGGCTTTGAACAATTGCCTCCTATGACTGAAGGGATGATGGCGCAGTGGGTAAAGGCACTAACAACCTGAGTTCAGTCCCTGGGTCCACGACACGGTGGGAGGAAAGAACTGACTCCTTCAAACTGTCGTCTGTCCTTGACTGCGCGTCATGGCAGGCACAGCTCCCACCCCAAATAAAAATGTGCAAAATGTAATTTTAAAAAATGTCCCTATAGTAATAGATTAGGACTTGCATTTTTTAAAGGATTTTTAAAATCTTTACACCTTCTGGGTCATTTTACCTTGAGCTCCAAAAACAGGCAAGAGGGACTGTGGCATACGGAGTCTTCAGTCTAATCCAGAAATTTAATGTCTGTCTGTCTGTCTCTCTCAATTAAAATGAATGGGGAATGGGAGCTTTTCTTTAAGTTTGGTGCTTTTCTTTTTCATTTCTATTCTTCTTTACAAATCATCCCCAATTATCACCATCATGTCCTAGGACATTAAAACCATTTTTTAAAAGACTGTGAGATTCAACCTCCTTTGGCACCTAGACCCTTGAAATGATCCAGGAAGCTAACACAATCCACCTGGAAGCTTTCATCATCGGTGCCCTGTGGAGACACAGTCTAATCCCAATGGGGGAAAAGACCCTTGACAAGTGAGAGCATCCAGAATACTAGTGCTCTTAGTGCTGGGGTGGCGTATTTTATATTCTTGTTTAATCTGTAGACCTCCTGGGGGAGCCCCATCAAATGAGCAGAAGCACTGACGGTTTTTCTCATCTGTTCCTCCATCCAGCCACAGGGAATGCTGCTCTGTCTAAGGCTTTCTGTGGATGAGAGAGTAGTCATTTGTTCTGAATGTCCTGCCTTAGCATCCAGGCATGCCTGGCCCCGCCCCGGGAGGACCTGGCAGTCACCTCACATGCAGGGCAGGCAGTACCCTGTCCCTTTAAAAGGCGGAACTCTGCCTACTTCTCTCTCTTCTTTCTCTCTCTCTCTCTCTCTCTCTCTCTCTCTCTCTCTCTCTCTCTGCAGCTTTCTGTCTCTCTCTTTCCCCTTTCCCTCTCTTCTTCTCTCCCTTCCCTCCCCCCAATAAAATTCCCTACTTAACCTCTGTCTGCATGGTGTGTTTGGTGGTTTGGACCCACCGACCAAGGTCCAATCTGGTGCAGAATCATAACAAAAGTATAGAAGTAACTGCACCAAACAGCCTTATGAATCTCATTCGCTCCCAGGGCCCGTTTCCTCAGCACCTAAACACGATGCTTCCACACCTCTTTTCTACTTCTGCCTTTCACCCCTCCAGGTGTTTTCCAAGTTAGAGCAGTCAGCCAGCGCCCACTCAGGAAGATATCACTTCCTCAACACCCTCTGCCAAGACGATTCATGTCACAGGCATGTCCACCCTACAGAAACGTAACTCCTAAGAAGGGATGCTGGTGGAGACAACCTGAGATGGAAGTTCGCCCACCCTAGTCCCTTCTCACTTCTGTAAGGACTGATCTCAACCGTGACAGAGAGCACACTCAGATGAGATTTCGGTAAGACGCTTCTGTGTGCCACTGGAATTTACCAGTGTAATAACATGATCTCATAAAAAATAGCGCTGGCTTTGAACTGTTAAAAATAAATGCAGATGCTTCCCCGTGTCGGCCGCCCTTCCTGTGTCACGCTGAGCCTGGGACATTCACATTATCAACTGCCACCAGGAATCTTTGGCCTTGAAGTAGCAATTTTTCTGTGACAGTCGAGATGGATAACCAGGCAGCGCAATGCTTTATCTGGGCCTCAGAGGGCTCAGATGTTAACACAGAAGGCTTCAATTTTCCACTTAGGATCGCTTCACCGGCTCCTTAAGTGGGATAAGACAACTTGAACTTTTTCTGTTGCTGGTAAGGCTCTGATCATTTATCTCGATGAATTTGTTGCCTTCTAAGTACAAGGTTATCTTAGGTCTATTTTTTTAAAAAAGTCGAAAAGCAATTTCAACAATATTTATGTTAAACTTCAGATTCTAGGACCAAGGAAATAACTGCTTGTTATAATATATACTATTATATATAATATATAATAACAGTAAAGTGCTTGCCTTGCATGAGGACACAAATTCAATGCCCAGAGCCATATAAAAAGCTGGACATGGTAGCATGTTGGATAATGGGAGTTAGGTGGATTCCAGGGGCTTAGCAGCCACTCAACTTAACCAGTCCGGTGAGATTCAGGCTGCTGAAAGTCACAAGGTGGAGGGCACCTGAGGACTGATACCTTTCATTGTTCTCTAGCCTCCACACATGTGTTCATATGTGTACATGTATGTACATGTAGCCTCCACATGTGCTCATATGTGTACATGTACCCACACGCCAAAAGATGGACATACAGGCAGGCATGTATGTATGCACACATGCATGCATGTTCAGAAAAAAGGAGAAAAAAAGAAAAGAGATCAGATTCAATGATCCAACTGCACCTTACCCGCGCCAGGCAGTCACTCGACTGGAAGTCTGTCTTGCCAGTCTTTGAGGGACGGCGTTTGTCATTGCTGGTGTCCAGAGGAGCTTCTATATTTGGAATTTTGAGTTCTGCCCCTCTGTCCCCTTCTGACCTCTCCAGATGGGGTCCAGCCGCATCCTTGAGAGAATGTGGGCCACTCTCTAGCTCAAAGGCATGGCCATTTCCAAGTTCGGGGTCTGTGCTGTTCTCCAACTCAGAGTTGGGGTCATCGGTCACATCACAGCCCGTGCTGCTCTTGGGTTCTTCAGGGGCCTTGTTGATAGGGGGTCTCGAAATGACCCCAAACTTTCTTGTTCTTTTCCCCTTTTTGGAAGTTTGGTCACCCAGCTCCAAGGTAGGTGTCTCTCCCGGTTCTGAGCTGTTGTCGCCGTTGCCATTGTAAGTCAGGTGGGCTTTGTGCTTGAAGCGCCGCAGCATGATCAGGTAGATGAAGCCGCCATTCCAGCACTGTTCAGCCAGGTAACTGTAACACACAGACACGCGCGGTTAGATGCCAACCCTTCCTGGACACAGTGTCAGCATCCAGCCAGGACCTGGTGACTCAAGTCCTGGCCAGGGGACTGAGGCACTACACCTCACCATATCCCATTGTTGATACTAAAATGATCCCCAATAATTCAAGCAAACAGAAGGTCCCACAGACTAGAAACTTCTAATTTATCTCTCCTAGAATCAAGAGCCCAAGCTGGGTTTTTCTACAGCACAGTCAGTCCCAACATGGTATTAAAAAACTAAGATTCTTTTTATGTTGTTTGCTTTGCAGTGCTGATGAATGAATCCAGCGCTTCATGTATGCTAGGCAAGCACTCTACCTCTGGGCTCTACTTCCAGTCCCTAAAAGAGAAAAAAAAATTCTTGGAGGCTGGAGAGATGGCTCTGCAATTAAGAGCACTGGCTGCTCTTGGAGGACCCGGGTTCTATCTAGGACCCACATGGTGTCTCACAACTGTAACTCCCATTATGGGGGATCTGACACCCTCAGACAGACACACATGCAGGCAAAGCACCAATGCACATAAAATAAAAGTCAATAAAATAAAATTCTTGTAGGAGAAGTAAATTCTACTATTCCTTGGCATAACAGGGCAACTATAGTTGACAACATTTAGTTGTATGTTTCAAAGTAGCTAGGAGAGAGTTCTGAGTGCTCCAAAAGAAAAGGCCAATCCTGGAGGTGACAGGTGCCAATCACCTTGATCCGATCATTATGATGCATATTTGAAAATCTCACTTTATATCCCGTAGGTATACATGATTATGCATACTTAAGCAGGTGAAGAGACTGAACCAAAAAGATATCCTTCACTACTTTAACAATCTCTTGCATTTGAGTTACAGATGACTCCCATCTGTATGCATCTGATGGGAATACTACAATTCCCAAAGTAAAGAACAGACAAAGTGGGGGCTGGCTGGAGAGATGGCTCAGTGGTCAAGAGCACTTGTTGGTTGTGCAGAAGACCTGGGTTCAGTTCCCAGCACCACCTGGTGCCCACAACCATCTGTAACTCCAGTTCCAGGGAAGCCAATGATGTTCTGACTTCTCAAGGCACAAGGCGTGTATAGGGCCCACATACATACAGATGGACAGAACACTCATACACATCAAAAATAAAATAGATGGAAAAAAAGATAAAACAGGCCGTAGAGAATATGAGATCTGATTTTAGACTGAAAAGGAAACGTTCAGTTTGCTAAGAACTTCTGCCGGCAGCAGATGCACTGAGAACAGGCCCAATGTGGAGCACGGATGCGGCATTAATGCGTTGCTTGCTAAGGAAGCACTGGCGGCCACGTGTGGGTTTTTTCTTGATTACGGCTCTAGTGTAGGCTTCTCATAGCATCCATGGACTACCATTTCTAGGGCATCACATTTAGAAGAGACAAAGACATCGGACAAGGACAAAGAAAGGCGTCCGGAAACCATCAACCAGGACGGTTAGGGGAGCAGGGGACCCTCGGAAGAGAGAAGGTGGGTCACAGCTAGTGCTAGTCCCTTTTCGTATATTTGAAGGTCGGCACATATGAAGACGTGGAGACAACAGAACTGAGAGAATGCATGTGAAGCGCGATGCAGTGTCTACTCCAGAGCCTCAAGAGTACGGAGAAAGAAAGAAAGGAACTGTTGGTATTCAGGGATCTCAGATCATTAAAACTACAGTAAAGACTTCCTCAAAGTCAGGAAGTGAAGACATGCTGGACATGCCACTCCCCAAGAAGATAAATATGTACAGATCCCCCAAGGATCCTGGGGAAATGCCTATACCGCTGGAATTTTGCCATCTCCTACACATTCACCAGTTCCCAAGCAAAGAGTGTCAACAACTAAATCCTTCATAAATCCAACCTGCTTCTGCCTTCCTATGCATACAAAAACAAGACAGACAAAACAAAACAAAGGTCCAGAGGCTATGTGGCCTCCATCCTCAGTAAGCGAGAAGTAGAGAAAGAGGCTTCAGAAGTGCACAAAGCTACCTGCTCTCTCCCCAGGCAGTTCTGACTTTTAAGAAGAGGATTGTGGGCAAGCAGACGTTAAGATGCCCTTCTGTGATTTTGTCACCAGGGAAAATCAGATGGGAAAGCTGAGCTGTCAGCGTGTGGGAGGGCGGGCCATCTTTCCTGTCATCTCACCCTGAGCGTCCATGTCAGCAACATGCTGGTGACAGAAAGGGAAGACGTAGTGACTGGATGGCTAGGAATATGCTCGAGTCCAGCTCGTGTGTGTGTGTATGTGGGATATATGCTCTAAACAGATATTTTCTCTAGTACCAAAAAGGCTACTCCATTGTTTTCAAGTACAAGGCCTACAGCATCTTTTTCCATATGTGCTTTCATGGATCTCGTGGGTGCGCCAAGAACCTTGGAAGGTGCCTGTAATGTTGACGGCATTTGACTTTCCTTACAGGGTCCACGCTGGGCAAAACTGTAAAGCCAAAAATAGTTTATCTCTAGTCTTGCCCCATCTCTCTGCCTTCTTCTGGCTTCCTGGCAATAAATGGCACTTTGACCCGTACAGGAACTGTGAGACAGGTTGTTTTATCCCTTCCTGGACTCTGGATCTCATAAGGTCATCTCAAAGACAATGAGTAATTAATTGAATTACGGACCCCATAATAAGCCAGTGAGAAAGACACTTTTGCTAGGGGGTCATTTCCTTAGAATTCTTAATTCACTTTACAGCTAACAGACTCATATTCTCTGTCTATATGCATCCAAATGATTTACCTAGTCTCTTCAATACTTTCCTGTAATTCATTCACTCAAGCCCCTTTATGTTTAGTAGGATTCTTATCTAGCATTAGAGGTGTGTGTGCCATGTATGTGTGCATGTGTATGTATGTGTATGTGTGTGTGTGTGTGTGTGTGTGTATGGAGGTGTGCATGTATATGTGTTTGTGTGGACATGAAGGACCAAGGACAGACAACCTTGGGTGTCCTTCCTCAGGTGCTATCCAACCTTCTCCCCCCAACATAAGATGTCTCACCAGCTTGGTCCTCACCATGAAGGCTAGGTGGGCAGTAAGGCCTCTCTGCCCTGCACTGGGATTACAAGTGTGTGTCACCAGGCCTGACAATTTTCTTTGCCTTGTACTGACGTCCCCATGGCTGCGTAGCAGTTCTTTACTGACCTAACTGTCTTTCCACTGCAAGCCTTAGAAACCTTACACTGAACTTCCAAATCATGGGTCTTGGCTTCGGGCTATTTGAACAGAACTCTGAGCCCTGGCTAGTCCTCAAAGAAAGAGGTTTATCTTGGCTCAGGATGCTAAAGGCTGGGGAGTTCTAGGTTGGGTGGGCACGTCTCAACAGAGGTCTTGAGCTGCTTTAACTCAGGGCAGAAGGAAGAAGGGCAAGTGATTGCATCCAGGAAGGGGGAGGAACAGCAAGGGATGGGTCAGTTTATAGCAGTCAGCTCTGGAGGTAACCTATCCGGTCCCATGAGAACAAACAGCAACAGAAGCCTGAATGCATCACAGCTCAAGCCCCTCCCACCAGACCTCCAAGCTGCGAGGGGCAACCAGCCTCGGCCTGAGCTTCACTGGGAACAAACTGTGGTGCTGCAGCTGAGAAAGAATAAACTGGATGCAATGAGTGACGTCTGAGGGTTAGAAAAATAGATTTCCTCTTCACAAAAAGGCCTACGTTTTTTCAGGCACTTCTCTATGATGGTGTCTCGATTCTCCACTCCCCAAATTTAGATTTTTCCTTTGGTAAACAAAATTATGAATTCAATTAAAATTTTACTTTAACTTTCCTAGGATGATTTTAAAATGAAGAAAGTCCAAGATATCTGATAACGAGGATTTATTATATTTTATTTGATTCTAATTGTGGGTAGCTGGTTGGTACTGGCACACACCTTTAATCCCAGCATTTAGGAGGCAGAGGCAGGTAGATCTCTGAGTTTGAGTCCAGCCTGGTCTACAGAGATAGTTCAGGACAGACAGTGTTACATAAAGAAACCTGTCTTGAAAAACAAAAACAACAAAGAAACTGAGTGTGTATGTGTGCATCTGTATGTGAGCGTGTCTATGCATGTGTGTGGGTGCAGGTGCCAGTGGAGGTCAGAGAGGGCACCAGACACCCCCTGGAGATGGAGTTATGGGCAGTTGGACCCTCTTGACATGGGTGCTTTAAGAGCAGCATATCTCTGGCTCCCTTGGACCAAGGTTCTGATTCTAGAACTTTCCTTTTTTATTGTTCTTTTTCTGAAGTCACCTGCTCATTCCCTGCCCCACATAGGTGTCTTACCTAGACTGAAGCTTGGAAGATCTCTGTCCCAGACACTCTCTTCTATTCTGGAGTCTACGCTCTCTGCTGGCTGGGACTGTGCAATGAGCAGTCAGGTCAGTGACCAGACACTTTAATAAAGATGCCTGAAGTTTCAACAACAAATATGAGGAAATACGGGGTAAGAAAGGGGCAAATTCAGGCAGAAACTGGAAGGCCAAAGTCACAAATTGTCCAACCATCTCCTATCTAAGAGCCCTGGAAATAGAGATATAATTGGGACATTTTGATGATAGTACCATCAAAAGGAACAATCTCCAGGTGCCTTTGAAAAATCACCTTAGGTATTTGGTGACTATGGGTTTATACACACACACACAAAAAACATACACATGCACACACACATACATGTGCACACACATACATACACACGCACACATACATGCACATACACACACACACAGAGACCCCAGATTAGGCTCTAACAGCTCCTCTAACCTTGGACAAATGGAGATCAACTGTTTTTGCCCATGGCTGTCTTTCTCCTGAGAAGTAATGGAGGTTGGGCTGTCATCCTATGGTTCTTTGGAAATGGGCTAAAACCTAGTCACTCCAGAAGTCCCCGAGGTTGTTTAGGCGTTTTGAAGAAATGTGGGTTGGAAGGAAATGTTAAATACATGGAGATTAATGTCCCCGGGAAGATTTGGCTGGGAAACAGAGGGAGGCAAGTTCAGACAGATCCACAGAGGGGATGGGACCCAGTTGGCTGTGGGAGTCTGCCTTAGGTGCTGTCTCCCAGACAGCTTGAGTTTGAGGGACAAGACTCACCAATTCCACAACTTTCTCTAAGAAAATCTGTCAGCATCACACATTTAATAAGGGAAAATTAAGTGATAGCTATGGACGGGGGTGCGTGCTACCCATGGGGAACTAGGGCTTGGGGAGATGGTGGAGATAATGGTGATCTAGATTTATCTATGGAGAATGTATTCCAAGGCCTCCCCATGGATGCTCGATGAAGGGACAGTGCCCACTCTACAGACTGTTCCCTCTACATATGTTTTCAGGTTTTCACTTAAAGGCTTCTCTGTGGCACATCTGAATTGTCATTAATTCTGGTCTGGTGCTTTCGGTTACAATTAAGGAAAATAGGAGTTATCTGAGCACAGTCAATTGGTTAGCACAACCTACTAACCAAGTCAGCTAAATGACTAGCAAGTTGGCAGTAGAGGCAGCATGGTCACCCTGGACAAAGGGATGGTACCCATCCTGGGTGAAGCAGAGCCGGATTGCTCAAGAGTCCCTCATGCTGCTTAGAATGGTGCACAATTTAAAATTATGAATCATTTCTGAAACTGGCCATTTACTATTCTCAGAGCAAGAGACCATGGGTAACACAAACATCAATAAACGAGACTGAGTACAAACAGATTAAGAATTCGTGTACTATTATTGTCATCCTTGACCCAGAAGCTTCACTCATGAGCCTACAGCAGGCTAACCAGTGTCCCACCAGTCAGGCAAAACCACAGTTCTTCACTGACAGCAGAAGGCAGCACAGAATAGCTGGTTGATAATTGATTTTGTTCCTAACACCAGGCTTATAAAAGTACAACATCTTAAGGGCACCAGTGACTAGAAATGTAAATCAATGTGAATCTGAAGTCTAGCCAATACACAACATTTACAGTGTCCTGATTAATCTGGGGTGTCAGTCTTGAGGACAGCCAAGACGTTTCTGTCCCTCAGGACTGAATATAGACATCTTTTCTGCTTCTGCTCTGTCTCCTGCAGCCTCTAAGACAATTCTGCCATGCCTCCCGCGCTGAAGCGGACACTGTGCTCTTTAAATTCCCTTCGAAGATCTTCTAGAAATAAAGGGGTGGGGTGGGGCACTGCAGAGAAACAACTGGAAGAAAGTGGCCAAGTCCTTTGATGGAGCTGATGGGAAAATCATCTCGATTTCTATGCGACAAGGTCCCTCACTGGCTTTTGTCTCGGAAGTTTACATCTCAAAGACATGGGGTTGATTTCCCGACCTCTCCAGGAAACTCTAACTTAGAAACCGGGTGTATCTGTGACTCCAGCCAACTTCTCAGGAGGGAAATGGAAGCCTGGCCCATTCCAGTACATCCATGAGCTCCCATAAAGACTGCTTTTTCCTCAAAGCGTTTCATGCCGTCTGCAGTCCTGAGGGGTTATATCCTATGCTAGTTCCTAAGCTTTCCACAAAGGATGTTGCCCCATCTTCCCTTCTATCAATCCCCAGAGTAACTAAATTTTTAAGAGATAACATCCAATTTATCTTCTAGAATAGAGCCAACCCCATCCCACTCCCCAATGTGAGGATGAGTCCCATACTCCCCTGCCGCATCTCCCAACTTCCTCCCACAGTAAAGCTGCTGGAAGCCCTGGGATCAAGGACCATAGTCTCCCTTTCTTTTCTGCTTTCCCCAAACCAGCCACAGCTGGCGGTGCACAACCAGCAGATGTCCACACAGTGTCCCTTTCCTTTCCTCAGAGCTGAGAGAAGATGCAACCGCACAAGCCCGTGTGTCTCAGGGGGCCATACGAGGCTTCTCACATGCTAATTCAGACATTGACGAAATGTCTGCACCCTCTGGTTCCCTGACTTTCAAGTGGATCCAGACCCATCTTGAAACAATTTCTCCAGCTTGCCTCCATCTTTCCAGGGTCCGTCCATTCCATGGGTTTGGCCTGAGTCTGCCCTCTGCTTGTGCCAAGCCTGGTTTCACTTATGTCAAAACAGCTTCCATCAAAATTGTGGGCTCCTTTTTAGAATAGCTTTCACTGTTTTCAGAAAGCTATTTTCACTCTTTTCAGAAAAGATACTAAAAGAAAGAGCAAGGCCACTTTCCCCATCTACATGTTCTGGCCGATGTCCCGCCTAATTCTAAATCCTTTCTACACATATAGAACCTTCCTTTTCCTTTTTTATTTCTTCTCTGGCAGGCATGGCTAGGCTGACAGGACCCATAATCTACTAAGGTTCATGCAGATGGATTGCCAGTTTGTAATCCTCCTCCCTGGGGCAAAGGGTGCTACTACGAAGCTGGAAGAAATGCAGGAACCTTTCCCTGTGGACTATCCATCTTTGCAATCCATTAGGACTCTTGCTGGTTTAGGGGCCTCTGACTACAAGAAAGCCAAGTCAACAGAACTCTGGCCTAGAAAAATAGACAAAACACGCCTTTCCAGCTGTGGGGAGAGCGATGGTAAACTCTTGGCATCCACCGAGGAGCTGGAACTGAGTTCTGATAGTGTGCGCTCTTGGAGGCCTCCAGTTCAGATAAATACCTTTGCATTTTCCCTCTTTATCAGGATTTTTAAAGTAACTGCATATGAAACACAAAAAAGAAAGGAAGGAAGAAAAAAAGGAAAGAAAGAAAAGAAAGAAAGAAGGCCTTCAATGGCAGGATGTGTGGGGACAAATGTTAAAGATACAAAACTTGTTTTTAACTGTTTGCATTAGAAGTGCTCCACGCCAGTGAGTTTAACCATAGAAACCGGGGGCAGGAATCAGTACTGGTTAACATCAAACTACATGCCATGTTCAGTCTATGAACACAGAACCTCAGGTCAACCTCATCAGGTAAAAACCATGACTCACTTTTTCAACGTGGGAAAGCCAAAGCTTGGTCAGATTAACAGGGCCATTGAGCCAGGATTCAAATCCACCTAATTCCAAAGAAACCAGAAATGAACTTGGGATTCATGGCGACGCTTGTTTGAAATATATACACACCCAGTTTGAAAACAGGAAGAGGGCTGCCAACTTCTAACAGGCAAAGAGGCCTCGACACATCACCAGGAATTCCATTTCAGTGGTAAGTAAACACCCCAACTATGTCTCACACCCATAAACAAGGGCTGGAGGGGAAGCAAGGGGCATTTTCAGACAGGCCTGCTTGGCAGGGAGGAGATAAAGTAGTTCCTTAGGGTGTGGGCGGAAGTGGCCAACTTCTTCATTTCATCTCTGAGTAATGAGCTTGCATTAGTCTGTAAGAATGCAGGAAAAAAATGGATTGATGTTTGTTCAACTTATTTAAAAATCAAAGCACTAAGGAGCCAGTCTGGCCAGCAGAGGGTAGAGCAAAATGGTAAATTGAAGACACCTCTGCAGTGCTGGCCTCTGCCTCAGGAGTTCTCCCCTTCCAGTGAGGGAATGTGGTCTTTACTGCCAGCCTTTACTCCATAGCTACTGTGGATTCACAAGCATGCTGTCACATAAGATGGGCTAAGAAGGGACAGGCAGATTCCCGAGCTATGTGACCTAGAGAGCCACACCATGTAGCTCTCTTTCAGGTGGGAGCGTGCTGATGGCCAGCATGAGGCCATGACCGCTGGCGGTGAACTTCTCAGGTTGACATTACTCGGGTAATTCCTGGCCAATGACTGGGTAAAGTGGGGCATGGGCCTTGTCAGTCCCGACTTCCTCTGCCACCTTCCTGGCCCGTGCCATCTCTGTCCCTCACTGGGCTGAGAGACCTCAGGTCTGATCAGGTGTATCGGCTCCCCTCCTCCATTTGCCCTTTGTTCCCACTAACAGTTCACACTCTTACCCCCAGCCAGCTCAGCACTGGCTTCCTGGAGAACCTGCATGTGAGGGCAATGTAATCAGAACCACAAGGCAGCTCCCCCAAAAGCAGGAGTTGGAAAGCAACAGTAGGAGAGAAGAACTCGACTAATCTGAGCAGAGAAGCAGCCAGTAAGGTGGCTTTTTAAAAATTATAACGAGTCTACCCTTAACCCAGTGGCTGTTGGCAGCAGATGGATTCTGTGGGAAGAAGAGTCACCTATCTTCAGAGAATGGCTTCTGCTGGGCTGCCTGTGTCCCACACAGAGAGACTTATGGGTAGCCCGGACTGGACTCAATGGGTTGTTTTTTAAAGACTTATTTATTTTATGTGCATGGATATTTTGCTTGTATGGATGTCTATACCATGTGTGTACCTCAGGCCCATGTAGGCCAGAAGAGGGTATTGGAGCCTCTGGAATTGAACTTACAGAGGGCTGTGAATCACTATATGGGTGATGGAATTTAACCCAGGTCCTCTGGAAGAGCAGCCAGTCCTCTGAACTGCTGGGTGGGAAGGAGTTAGTGGGAGTGGATAAAGTTAAGATAAACCATACACATGTACGAAAACTTTAAAGAACAAAAAAGAAAAGTTTGGAAAATCTAAAAAGTAAAACTAGTCTATTACTTATACTTAACAAAATTAGTGTATATATGAATTATATACGGATGGGTTTCACCGTGACATTTCTGTATATACATGTATTATTGTGTTTGACTGTATTTCCCCTCCCAACTACTCTATCTTACATCCCGCCCTCATATACCCTAATCCTGTCTTAACAGCCCAACTACTGCTTTCTGATTTATTTAAAATAAAAAACCAAACAAACAGATGCCATGTCTGAGTGAAAACAGACAACACTGTGTCTGGTGTACTCTGCGTGCTATGACGACCTTTAGTTCTTTCCATTTTCCCGAAAATGTCATGATCCATTCTTCATTATGGCTGATATTCCACTGTGAATATGCACCATGCTCTCTGCACAGGCTGCTGCATCAGCCTATTGTCAATGGTGCTGCAAAGAACATGCATGTACAGTTTTCTCCCGTGGGTAGATTCCCAGGGGTAGGATAGCTGGGCGTGTAGAGAACCCCCTGCGTCCTAGTTTCCAACACCGTATAAAGGTTCTTTCCCCCTGCAACCTCAGCAGTTAGCAGAAGGTGTTTTTGAGAAGTTGGATGAATGCCACTCACGAAAATTTCCTTCACTGCTTCGTAGCCAGAAAAACCAAGAGCAAAGGGCTGCTTGTGACTGGACTATACTCCGACAGAGCTGGAAAAGCTGGGACTAGAGCCCCATGGTAAATAGCTTACCCAGCATATTTGAAACCCCAGATTCGATCCCCAGAACCACACAGAAAATGTTGGCTTTATGAAAATTCATTTAAATAAAACATCTGGAGCAAGATGGCCCTTGGCTCGGTTCTCAGCAATGTCACTTGGGTCCTTGAGCAACCTTAACCCCAGAGACCAACTTCATAGTGTTTAGCAATGGGGATGTTAGACTACTAAACTGGATGATGAACAAGATGGTTGCATTCAAGCCTAGCACATTAAATGCCAATAAACAACCTTTCCCCTTAGAAATGTGGTAGACAATCACAAGTCAACAAGTTGTCTGCTGTTCCTGTCCAGGTGGGAACCTTCCAGAAGATTTGATAGTAAGAACTGGGCAAAGGAGATTAAGTAAGTCCCAGGAAAGGGGTGTCTGGAAAAATCATGTTCACCCGGGCAGATAGTATCAGAAATGGGTTTCAAACCTAGAGTCTTAAAGAGGCAAATGCAACCTAGGGCAGAGACCTTGACAATACGCTTGAAGCCCAGAAGTCGTAAGGCCACAAGAATCCTGGTCACTGTGCTCAGGACGACAGGGTGGTATGTGCACACATCAGTGGGTGGCTAGTGCGAACAACAGCATAGAGGATAGTTAGCTGCAGGCTTTGTTATTTGCCAGAAAGAGATGGGAGAGAGTAACCTTGTAAGTAAGTGGCCTTCAGGTTTGCTTCCATGTCCATCTGGCCAGAGGCTGGTTCCCTAACTTTCAGAGCAACCACAAGCGCTCTGGCCTAACTTGAACTCTGAGGCTGGTCCTAGATATTTTGGAATTGACCCAGAACTCAAGGTGGAGTCTGGGAGGTTGGCTTTCCCCGGCAGGACACTGGGTGAGCTGGTCCCTTTGTGTTTTATAACATGGGAGCAGCTTACACTGACAGTGGCAATGGCCACAAACCAGTCAGATGTGAGTGTATCGTGTGTGTGTGTGTGTGTGTGTGTGTGGAGTAGGGAGTTGGTGCCTCTGCTGGTGTCTGTCCACCTCTGACCTATAGGCAGAACAACTGTTCTCTGATCTCCACTTGTTACAAACACTTGAACGGTAACCCTGCCTCGAGCGATTCGCCTGTCTCCCAAAAGGGCCTTTCCCAAAGTTTTCTGAGCACGGGTTTCTGAAACTCATTTGTTTTCATATTAAATACTTCAGTATACTGCAATGGACAGACAGCACACTGCGTGTTCAGAGAAGACAGCTGCAGACACGTGACACTCCAGCTCTGGAAGAAAACCATGCTGGCATTGGTAGCAAGCACATCTGCTTGCAGATGGCCTGATTTCATGGGCACAAGCAGGTTCAGGCTTGTGAGCCCCATCACTACCATTACCCACTAGAGCCAATTTACAGAATCAGCCCCAGGTGTGTCTACCAGTCGACAAGTAAAGTGTGGTATAGTCTACAGTGGAGTATGATTTTAGCCATAAAGAAGAATGAATACAAGAAAATGGATGGAAGTGGAGGTTACTGTGTTAAACAAAATAAACCAGACCCAGAGAGAAAAATATATCATATGTGGACTTTTTTTGTTGGGGGGGGGATGTGAAAACAGAATGGTGAATTACTAGAGGGCATGGTGGGGAACAAGACAAGAGAATATGAATGGGGCAAATATGACTGAAGGGTATACCTGGTATGCATGTGTGAAAATGTCACGATAAAACCCATTAGTTTTAATAACTATCATTTTTAAAAAAGAATATGACTTGGAAGCCGAGTCCCTGAAGTTGTAATTAAGGATCAACATGAGATCATATGAGATTAGGGTGGACTCTCACTCAATGCAAAGAGTGTCCTTAAAGGAGAGGGAAAAGAAGGGGAGGTTGGGATGAGCATTTGTAACCCCAGCACAGAGACTGCTTCCAACCAGTAGGCATAAAGGTAGAAAGAGGACCCTCCCTCAGAACTTCTAGAACAACCCGATCCTGTGCCCAGAGAGCTTTCATTCAATACATGACTTCTCCAAATGTAAACAAGGTCTCCTCTTTAGTTTTCCAAACTTTGTGGCCTGGTGGTGTAGGAGGTCCTTCTTTCTATGTGTTGCTTTCATTGGTTAAATAAAGAAACTGCCTTTTGATAGGGCAGAACTTAGATGGGGTTCGGGGGGAGAACTGAATGCTGGGAGAAAGAAGGCAGGCAGAGAGAGCCGCCATGGAGCTGCCAGAATCAGACATGCTAAATCTTTCTCGGTAAGCCACGACCTCGTGGTGAACACATATTAATAGAAATGGGTTAAATCAAGATGTGAGAGTTAGCCAATAGGAGGCTAGAGCTAATGGCCAAGCAGTGTTTTAATTAATACAGTTTCTGTGTGATTATTTTGGGTGTAAGCTAGCTGGGAGGCCAGGACAAAAAGCAGGCCTTCTCCTCCTCCTGTTACAACCTGGGGCTTATGCAACAAAGTGTACAACTTCTAGGACCTGCTTAAGACAATTCCATTGTGTTTTATATGGAAACAAAACCATTTTAAGTATATTACTCTATGAAGATGTTTTCAACTTGGATTTAATCCTTTTAAAACATCAAGACAATTCCCCCCTTTCCTGAATGATGCACACTGCTTCAGGTAGCTGGGATTATTCCATAAGGGCAAAGATGATGCATAGACTGGAATTTAAATATTTGAACTATTAGATGTGTGCCTTTTACAATGGAAAAAAGATTACTTAGGTGTTATACTAAGACTGGCAGAGAATCCAAGCCTGCTGTCTTACTTCTTCCATGTTAGGAATTTTTGAACTTTAATTATGTAAGATTTGGGAGTTTGTTTTGAAAATGATCATGTTTAATGTCTAAGTGACAAGATGAGAGAGAAGGTTCCCAGCTGTGATGTGTAGCCCCTGCTCAGACAACATGGCAGTCCCCCCGACCTTAGCTGCGATTTCTCTTTTCATGGGTTGAGCTACTCATATTCAACTGCAGTCTGAAAATTCTCAATGGAAAATTCTGGAAATGAACAGCTTGTTTTGTCTGTCCACTGTTCTGAGCAACACAATCTCTAGCCACCCTGCTCTGTCTTGCTCAGGACGCAGATCCCTCCTTTGGTGAATCTATGCTGTGTATGTTCCCCGCCCAGTGGCTGCTTAGCCGCCTCAGTTAGTGCAGGGCTTTGTCTGAACGGCACTTATTTTAAAAACGACGGCTCCAAAGTGTCCAAGGAGTGGCTGAAAATTCAGCAGTTCCAAACAAAAGCTGAAGCGTGCATTCCTAGATTTAAAAAGTGAATATTCTCAGCTGGATGGTGGCGGCACATGACTTTAATCCCAGAACTTAGAAGGCAGAGGCAGGTGGATCTCTGAATTCGAGGCCAGCCTGGTCCACAGCGTGAGTTCCAGGACAACCAAGGCTACACAGAGAAACCCTGTCTCGAAAACAAACAAAAATTAAATATTCTCACTTCAAAGAGAGAAAAATATGATTAAGATCCTAACTAAGAGGGAATCTTTTGCCCACGTAGCTACAAAGACAGAATGAGACAGCTGTGTTATTTTTGCTGTCACTCCCCGCACTGGGAGAGCAGAAGTGTGTGTGACAGATAAAAGTATTAAATGTGTATGTGCCCATTGCATGGCCAGGCTTTGGTGCCGCCTGTGGGTTCAGGCATCCCCTGGGGGTGCTCAAGCATTTCCTCATCAGGGAAGGGGGAATCTCAGTATTGCACAGGGGTGCCATCTCCATTTCGACAACCAGCAGCTACGCTGAACAGAAGAGATGGCTGTGATATAGACTATTTAAACTTCCATTTCTTTTTCTTATTTTCGTGTATATGCATCTGTGCGGGTATATGCAAAGGTCAGGAGACAACCTACGGGCAACAGTTCTCTCTCCTTCCCCCTATGGGTCCCAGCAAGTGGACTAAGATTGTCAGACTTGGCAGCAAGTGCCTTTATCTGCTAAGCCATCTCAATGTCCTGCAGTGCAAAATTTTAATTAGGTGAGTATAACTTAAATCTTTAGAGGTACTGTTTGAGACAGGGACTTGTGTAGCCCAGGTTGCTCTCCCACTCACCAGTTAGCCTAGGCTAGCCTCGAACTTCTGATTCTCCCATCTCTATTTCCTACGTAATAGTATTAGGCATATGCACTGCCTTGTCTGCCTTGGTGTAAGATGGTGTGGGAATCTTGAGAGAGACAGACGCCATTATTATGCTCCTCAATAACTTCAATCATGGGCATTTCTTCTGCTTCCTGTCTAACCAGTGATCCCCCATGTGCTCATGAGATGAAAACGTTTCTCAGTGGGTGGGTCATTTAAGATCACACAATGAGAGAAACCCCCATGGAGGACAGAGCTGACCATCTGATGGGATGTCAGTATCTTAAACCATCGGCTCTCACTCATTCAGTCCTTGCTCTCCAAATCACCCTGTGTCAGAAGAAAATATTTAAGCCATAATTTTAGTTTCTGGTTTTCATTCACACAATAAAGACGTGACACATTATCACCTTGAATAATATCACAAATGTCTGGAAGGTCTTTGTCAACCCCTGGTTACTTCCCAGCACGGCTTACCCAAGGGTGGGAGCCTGAGGGGGTGCCAGCTGCCTAGAGTCAGGCTCACTAAGTGATTGCTGACTGCTTCTGGATCAGAGAGTCAGGAGCATCAAGGGTCTTTTTTTTTTGTTTTGTTTTGTTTTGTATTGTTTTTTTAGCCCACCCTCTCACCAAGCACACAGAAGAGGTTGCTGAAGAGCAATGAAGATGTGAAAGTCTACCTCTTGGCCTTTACAAGCTACTGAAGGAGCTAACCAGTGTGCTATGACCATCCTTTCTTTGTCCATTGTCCTTTGTAGCAGTAGACGTTTAAGATCTATTACCTGGGCAATTTCCACCTATAAATACATCAGCAGTACTCGTGGTGGCGTAAAATAGGTCTCCAGAATTTATTATTTCTGTCCAACAGAAATTTTGTTTTGTTTTTTTTCCATCAATGTCTTTCCAACTTTTCTCTACCAGTCCTTGGCAATCCCATTTTACTCTCTGCAGCTCTGAATTCAACTTTTTTTTATTTTTTTAATTCCACATAAAGTTAAGGTCATGAGCTATTTGTTTTTTTTTTTTTTGTGTCTGGCTTAATTTATAATAGTGTCCTCCAAGTTCATCCATGCCATAAATGACATGTTTAATTTCTTTGTAAAGGTTCAGTAGTATTCAATTGTATACAAATATGGTGTGGGAGGTCCTTCTGTCTGTGTGTTGCTTTTCTTGGTTAATGAATAAAGAAACTGCCTTGGCCTGTTGATAGGACAGAACTTAGGTAGGTGGGGAGATGTAACTGAATGCCGGGAGGAAGAAAGGCAGAGTAGGATAGAGACACCATAGAACTGCCAGAGTCAGACATGCCGAATCTTTGCTGGTAAGCCACTGCCACATGGTGATACACAGATTAATAGAAATGGGTTAAATTAATATGTAAGAGTTAGCCAATAAGAAGTTAGAGCTAATGGGCCAGTGATTTAATTAATACAGTTTCTGTGTAGTTATTTCGGGTGTAAGCTAACCAGGAAGCCAAGAAGAACAAGCATCTCCCCTAACACAAACATACCACATTGACTTTATCCACTGTTAGACACTTGGGTGTGATTCCTTATCTTGGCTGTTAAGGAGTCAAGCTCTAATAAATAGAAGAGCATGACCATCACTTTCCACAACGACTTAATTTCTAATTTGTTAACAGAATTGTTCATTGACTCTTAAAAAAACAGATTTATTTTTGAGTGTTTTGCCTGCATGTATGTATGTGCACTGTTTGTGTGCCTGGCACCAGACAAGGCCAGAAAAGGGCCCTGGATCCCCTGGAAGTGCAGTTAAGGATGGTTGTAAGCCACAATACAGGTGCTGGGAATTGAACCCTGATTCCTGGAAAAGCAACCAGTCCTCTTAACTGCTAAGTCATCTCTCCAGCCTGGCCCTGTTCATACTCTTGATACCTTCTTTATTTCTGTATTATTTCTATTTTTGTGGCATCAATGACCATGTCTCCTCTTTCATTCAGTCTTATTTTTTAGAATCTTTTATCTTTTTTTTTCTTCTAAATCTCCCTCTCTTCCTACTCCCATCCCTGAGATAGGGCTTCACTATGTAGCCCTGACTGACCTGGAACTCACTGTGGTGACCAGGATGGCCTTGAACTCACAGAGATCCGCCCGCCTCTGCCTCCTGAGTGCTGGGGGTTAAATGCGTGAGTCACCACATCTAGTGGCTTTCTTTTCTGTCTTTTTTAAGTCTTGCTAAATATTCATTCTTTAAAAAAAAATTCCAAGTTTCATTGCTCTTTTCTCTTGTGTTTTTCCCCCCAATACTGGAGCACCTACTATATAAATATTAACAGATCTGAAGGGAGCTATGAACAGCTAGCTCTACAGCAGAGTACTTCCATGTGCCATTTCCAACAACAGGCAGATCTAAGCACTTCTATGGGCCAACAAACCAAGTCAACTACACAAAACACTCCCTTCTCCAGCATGCATATTCCCCAAGAACATGGGGACCATTCTCCAGAAACAAGTGTCAGACCACAGAACAAGTATTAACACATTTGTGAAGATTAAAATCATATCAAGTATCTTTTCCAACCACTTTTCCAACATCTGGAAAATTCACAAATGCATCAACATTTTAAAAAGGCAAAAAAATCAAAAGGACAATCAGAAACTATCTTAAGAGAAATTAAAAGTGTGAACCTCAACCTATCCAAACTCATGGACACAAACAAACACACACACACAGTTTTAGCAGTGAGATTCCTGTGATAATGCCAGTTCAGAGAAATAAAGATCTCAAATAGCAAAACCTTAAGGAACTACGAAAATAATAAACTGTTCGGCATCAGCCAAAGGAAGAAAACAACCACCACCAAGCAGAAATATGTAAACACTGAGTAGGAAAACAACAGAACCAAATGGAAACAAGTTAGGTTTCTTTCGGCCTTGGCTGCTCCATCTGAAATGGGTGACAGTGACAATGAGATGTTAGATAGAAAGCAGAAGGCAGAAAGTGGCATCACTTAAGAATAGTTGACAGGGACTTCATCCCAGCCTACAGATGCACATATGGAGAGGAGGCAAATATCAATAAAAATCCCCATGGGGAAAGGAAGGAATGAGAGCCCACATGGAGTGGATGAAACGCTGGGAAGCTGAGAACAAGTCGCAGGGCCCTGGACCACATGGCAGAGAGTGGCAACTCCATGATAGTGCCAAGAAAAGCCAGGCACCCACCAAGCAAACCACTCCTGTGAGGTGGCCTCCTGCAGGACCACACACGAGCCAACCCCGTGCTGGAGCCTGGGCTCAGCAGGAGTTCCACAAGCTTCTGCTCCACAGTTGGGCTCCTGTGCCAACGCCACCTGACTCCTGTGGAGACGGTACCTCTAGGTGCCCGGCCCTAATGATTAGCTGCCAGTAGGTTTTATCCCTGCATCATGCTAATCAAGACCATGAATGCCTCAAGGAGAGTTCTTGGTCCTCTGGGACCCTCAGGTCCCACATTCTCCCTGGAATACAGCATACTTTGAAGAATTCTGTAAGCCAGTGGCCACTGCTCATTTAAAAACAGAATGTAGTCCTCTACCTTCTACACTGGGCGGTCATTAGAAATGACAGGCAAACAAATCCAGAGTATCCACAATAATAAAGAAGCAACGCATTCTAAAACTTAAAGAGAATTTCACAAAAGCAATTTGCTATGGGGCTTCAGTTTGCAAATGGAAATCACTTTTTTTTTCTGTTTGTTTTTTTTAAGGACATGGATTTTAAAAGAACTGTCACTGCTGTAACTTACGTGTGTGTTTGCCAGAGCCAACACATGGTGGCGAGCACACTGGAAAACCACACAGCCTGAGAACCACTTTTTAAAAACGTTCATGTGAGGTAAGGTAGGTCCAACAGGAGCCATCCCTCCCACCATCCCAGACATCCCCGCTTGACATGCGCACTGCCATGCATTCACAGCTGAGTGTGACTTTGCTTCTTCCGTGCTTCCTGCATTTACAGGCTCACTTTCGAAGACTGCCCAGCCCTAGAAGATAAAATGCACGCCTATCTTCTGCGACTACTTTTACAGACTGCTTCATGTTTAGCGCCCATCTGGTATTTATTTCTCTGTAGGCTTTAAGACGGTATTGAATTGTGTACGTCCACCCCACAAAGTTTTAGAGCTAATTATTTCAGTAACGCTTACTCATGGTTCTGTCACTGATACTCGTGCTGAGCTATGAAATTTCCATATGTGAAATTCCCTAATACACATGGGACTGTCTTGACTCGCCACTCTGTTCCATGGCTCTGTTTGTTGAGGCGTGTGCCATACTGTCCTAATTACTAGAGCTTTAACGTCTAATTCACAGACTGATGGAAACACATCCTTCCTCACTTTTTAGTTTTTTAAAAATTTCTTAGTGACTTGCTCACTTTCCTCCCTTCCAGAGGAATTTTAGCTCATTTAAGTCCCAAAATAATTATTTTCAGATTTTTTTGTTGTGAATTTTTTTAAAAATTAAAATATTTTGATGAAACTGCATTTATTTCTGAGTAACAAAGAAATATAATAAAATCTGGTATTCCAAGAAAAATATTAAGCCAGTGAGATGGCTCAGTGGGTTAAAGCTTTGCTTTGCAAACCTGATAGCCTGGTATTGATCCCCAGGATCTGCAATGATAAGAAATGGCTAACTCTTGAAAGTTGTCTTTGGCACATGCACCTGCTCGCGCCTGCGCGCACACACACATACACTCACGCACGCACACATGCACACACTCGTGTGCAGAGTGAGAAAGAATAATAACAATTTTTTTTAAAAAAAACAATGTCTACAGAGTCCATTCACCAATTTCAAAAATGGTGGCTATGAATATATAACATGAGCCACTGTTCTTTAATTCAGGTTTCTGTAAAGTAAGGCTTTTCTCACTAAAAAGCAGCAACTGCATCACTTCCCTGGCCCTTGTGGTTGTCACTGAGTCTTTAGAGTTTCTCTCTATGCTGCGATCAGCATCCCACAAGCCCGCAACTGAGGTTGTGAAATCTGAGGTTTTCTTTAAATATTATGTCTATCAGATCATAAATCAAAGGGTACAAATTCAGACATTCCCGTCACATAATTATTTTTAATCACCCTCTTTCATGATACCCCTTCTCAGCTCTAACCTAAATTTCTGAGTGCTGTGTTCATGATATAACTATGTGTGGGCGTCAATATCACAAAGTCATTAGCATAGACTTTCAATGGAACACGTCCAATTTTAAACTGAACGCTGTTTAAAAAGGTTTTAAGTTCTGGCATCTCTGTGTAATAATCACAACTTAATAAAGGGTATAATGTTAGAACAGCAGCTCACTTCCTTTAAAGATCCTGACTGGTGCTTTCTTTAGAAAGAACAAAACCCAGGAAGAGTGTAAACTTGGTTCAAAGTATAGTATGAAATAAAAATAAAGCCTATATGCAAAACCAACAGAAATCTAATGTTAACACTTGCAGGCAAAGCAAAAAAAAAAATCTAAATTCACCTAAATACTTTACGTATTTTTCAGTGTTTGGGAGATATTAAGAAAATGCCGGGCAGTATTGGCACACGCCTTTAATCCCAGCACTCAGGAGGCAGAGACAGGCAGATTCTCTGTGAGTTCAAGGCCAGCCTGGGTGTACAGAATGAGTTCCAGGACAGCCAGTACTGTTACAGAGAGAAATCCTGTCTTGAAAAACAAACAAACAAAAATCAACACAATAACAACAAAAGAAAATGTCAATTTAGTATAATTAAATGCAGAGACCACACATAAAAGAAAACCTATCTTTGTCCAAGAGACAAAAGGGTATAGAATACCTTCTTCATAATTACACAGACCTCTAATTGGTGTAACCACACAGTCAAAGAATCAATAGGCAAACCAACTGTGGCACCTACATACAAAAGAATGCTATTCAGCAGTACAAAATTATGTGGGTGAATCGTAAATGCATTATTCTGAATGTGCTAGTTTTAATTGTCAACTTTACACTGCCTAGACTCACCTGAGAATCTTAATTACAAATTATATTAGGTAGACTCATGGGCATGTCTGTCGGGGATTCTCTTGATTATTACTTGATGTAGGAGGGCCTAGTCCATTGTGGGCAGCACCATTCCCTAGGCAGGGAGTCCTAGACAGTGTAAGAGGCATGAAATCTAGCTGAGAACAAGTCAGCAAGGGTGTGCTTATTCTCTTTGCTCTTGATTGTGGCTATGAATTAGTCAGACACCCGAGTCTCTGCCTTGACTTCCTTGAAAACATGGTCTTGAAATTGTAAGCTAAATAAGCCTTTTCCCTTTTCTATGTTGTATCTGCCACAGCAATAGAAATTAATTAGAACATTAAGATTCTCAGTGGCTGCATATCATACAACACTGTGGCCTGGATGTCTGTGTACCATGGAAATGTGTGGTGGAAAATTTACATGACTTGTACCGGTCAGAATTTATAGGACAGTATAGTCAGAAAGGCATCGCTGTAGTTTTTCTTGTGTGGACGCATGTCATCTCGGTTTTGGAGGTACCCTCATTTAATTCTTAGAATTTTAGCTGTATCTGCACACACACGTGTGTACACATGTATGCCGCAGTGCCCAGACAATTTCCAGGAGGCAGTTCTCCTCCTTCACCACGTGGGTCTCGGGAAATCAAAGTCAGGTTGCCAGGCACCTTTACCTGCTGAGCTGGTACTCACCCTCCCCATTTAATCTTTTACAGAACTGGAGAAACTGTTGATGCCTAAGGATTTAGGTAAGCTATACACTGATTAATAATGATTTTGTAAAAATTCTTGCAAATGGAAGCTTCACTACAGCCTTGCCTCCCTCTGGTAGATGCCACACATCAATGGCACATGGCATCCTTATTTATGTACAGATCCACTTAATAAAAATAAATTGTATCTCACTCAGTTATTGCTGATTTGTGTTACTGACTTCTCCAACTACCTGGAGCTCACGTTCTCAGTCCTCCTACAGAGATTCCAGAACATTCTTTCAAGAAAACCAAAAGACTAGGGTATGCTGGTGTCTAGTAACAGCCCAAGCTCTTGGATTAGATTATTATCCTTCAGGGGGTATTAAACAAGACCCACAGAGCTTCGGGCACTTCCGGCATAAGCAATAGGGTTTCCCGAGCAACTTGATGAGAGCTTCAGACTACAAAGACTCCAATCCTTCCCTGAATTAAGGGAATTAAGCTACACATGTCACTAGTGGAGTGAAAGAGGTACAGGATTTGCCTCAGTTCTGGCCTCACACATTTTATCTTGTGAGGCACAACAGAAGTGATTACGGCCAGCCGCTTTCTCTGGAGAAGATGATACAGAGGGAGGGAGAGGGGATGGCTATGCATACAGATACAGGAATAACCATGTGGAGAAGAAGGCGGATCACTTCAGGGTGGCACAGGCCATAGAGTCGGTGTCGATAAGCATATATAATATAGCTGGGAGGTGGTGGTACACACCTTTAAATCCCAGCACTTGGGAGGCAGAGGCAGGTGAATCTCTGAGTTTGAAGCCAGCCTGGTCTACAAAGAGAGTTCCAAGGCAGCCAGAGCTGTTATACAGAGAAACCCTGTTTTGATAAAAACAAAACAAAACAAAAAACCAAAAAGGAATATATAATATTGGCATAAAAAACCTTCAGCTTCAAAAGAAAAACTTTTCAAACACCTAGCGCCATCCCCCTGGGGGGAGGAGCTGATGTCTAAAGGCGCGCAGGGATGCTCAGGGCTTGTGATCTCAGAGAGCTGCATGAGAGGACTAACAGGAAGAGGAAGGGATGAGAGGAGGCAGGAACTCTGAACTGGGGAAAGCCACCGCTGTGGGAGAGGTGGCGGAGAAGGCCATGTGTTCAATCTCCCCATGACCAACCTACAGGTACCTGACAGAGCTGGTCCACTGGGGGTGGGGGGGAGGGGCTTGCATCAGGAGGAGCTAGTCCCAGGAGTGGTGGGAGTGCACTAAGCAGGCTGCACCCATCATGACCTTGAACATGTCCTCGGCCACCAAAGCTTCCTTGCTTTTTGTCCATAAGAAGAGATCTCAACAATTCCATTGTCTCCTGTGAGCTTCCTAAACCCTGCAAATCTGTAACATTATGTACTAATTTTTGCTTAATCGTTTGATCCTTGTAGTCTCAAAACTGTTGTGTAGTGACCTGCTGTAGTAATTGTTACACGTGAGGGTGAAGCTGTCAGGTCACGCGTTTCTTGTGTGGGTTCCATGTAGTATGCTTTGCTTCTTAAATTTAAAAAAAAAAATGAGTAGGCGAGGGAAATGGCTCAGGGGTTGAAGCGCTCATGCGAACACAAGGACCTGAGTTTGGATACCCCAAACCTCACATGACTGCTAGGTGAGCCCCTCTAAAATTCCAGCCTTGGAAGGCAGAGACAGGTGTGGCAGTTTAAACAATAAATGACCCCCCCCCGCATAGTGTCAGGTATTTGAACACTTGGTCCCTAACTGATGGTGCTGTTTGAGAAGGCTTAGAAAGAGCAGCCTTGCTGGCAGAAGTCTGTTCACTGGGGGTGGGCTTTGAGGGTTCCGAGCCTTAAGCTATTCAGTGTGTGCTCTCAGCTCCATGATTGTGGTTCAGCCTGTGAGCCATCTGCTTCCTGCTCCCGAACCCTCTGAAGCTGTTAGCCCAAATAAACTTTTCTAGATGTTGCCTTGGTCATGGTATTTCATAATAGCAATAAAAACATAGGAATATGTTTAGAAAACAAAAACATAATACACAAGGGATCCCCAGAGCAAGCTGGCTGGTAGGGCTAGCCTCATCAATGAGCTGAGTTTGCTTGAGAGAGCCAGAGAGCCTGCCTTAATAAACAAGGTAGAAGAGCTACAAAGGATGACTCCTGATATCAACTTTGGGGCTCCAAACACAAACGTGTGCCCACACATGTACACACACACACACACACACACACACAGACAGACAGAGAGAGAGAGAGAGAGAGAGAGAGAGAGAGAGAGAGAGAGAGAGAGAGAATCTATGAAATAATGAAGCAGCAGGAAACAGGCTTAGAGCCCCTGAAAACGACTGAAACCACTGAACACAATTCGCCCGTGTTAAAATTTTAATAAAATCTTGTGTTCGGTTCTGCTAAAGTCTTTTCAGCCTTCCCCTTTCCCATCTTTGGGCCACATGTGGCCCATCGGTGACAGGACTCTCTCCTCAGGCCCCTTTTCCTTCTCAGTGCTTAGGCTCACGAAACTCACGGAACTGCCCACACACGCCTGCTTATGAATCAACCTCCTTGAATTCTTTCCCAACCACTCCAGCCTATAGCTGCTCATAGCATCGGCTGACCTCTGCTACATAAACACACAATCTATTATCATATGACGAAGTCACATTTTATTTTGAATCCATTCTTTATATTTTATACACATTTTCTCTTTGAACCTTGTCTCTCTGAACTGTGCAGCTCTGTGGAGACACTTAGTGAATGCGCAACACTGAGGCTAATTGTCATGAACTAAGTATTTCTTCCTGGCCGAGCAGGACCATTTCCTGGGGGGCGGGGGTGAATAACACTTTATTTTAGGGGGATATTTGCTGAACATCTGCAGCCGCTTTTCATAGATATTAAAAACTCTTTGGTTTCAAATCAGACTTGGAACACAAAGTCCAAGCCTCTCTCACTCTGATCTGGAAGGTTTTCGGCACCCAGGACACCAGAGGAGGTGGGAAGAGACAGCACTGCCCTCAGGCGCACAGAACGTCCTGGGACTTGCGCATACTTGCTCACCTGCAGGATCTGCTCTGGAGTGCAGTGGGAAAGTGACTGTGGAAAGGGCAGAGGGTGTGAAATGATTCATCAGTGGGTGACAGAGCCACTGTAATCAGGAAGTGAGGAAGTCATGTTTCCATGGGGATCCTGAGTCCTCTCTGCTCCCACAGGGCTCTGAGTCCTAAGAAAGTGTTCTTCTGCACACAGAGCTTCCATATAGAGCAGTAGGTTCTCAACCTTCCTAAGGCTGCGACCTCATGCTCTGGGGACCCAACCATGACATTATTTTGTTGCCACTTCATAACTGGAGTTTTGCTGCTGTTGTGGTTTTCACATTATCTTTCATGGGAATGGATCGATTCCCCCCTTCTCACTCAAGGAAGTTAGGTACTAAGGAGTAAAGCAATCATAAGAGCCCAGTGGCTGTGCCAAGTGTCACAGCCTGCCAGCTGTGGGAACATCAGAGCAGCTAATGTCACTGAGTTCGATTCTAGAATGGAGGACTAAGCTGAGGTTGTATCTATTCCAGCAACCCACATGTGTGGGCATTTGACCATCACAATTCTACTACCATACCCCAGAAATAAGATGCCCCAAGGCTTAGGTGATGGGCCAAGGGGCACACACTTCATATATTAACCCCACAGTCTCTAGCCTGTTTCATCCTGGCGCTCCTAGTGATGCCAGGCATTTCCAAAGGGCCCTTTCTCCTCATCCATAAAACCGGAGCTCTGGGCCTGGGCTAATGAGTCTACAGTTATGGTTTCCAATTTTGTCTAATTAAGTGAATAATTTGGCAAGTCTTAATTGAAGAAAATAAAAACATTGCTTTGTACAGTGATACATATTCACTACATAAAATGTTTAAGCAAAACAGAAAAGTATAGTTAAGACATGAGATCTCCCCTGAACACATTACTCATTGGGGATAAGTTGGCAACGCCACAAAGACATTCTGAAATGGCCTCATGCAGAGTTCCTCTGCACAGCCAGGGCTCTAGACCCACCCAGACCCACAGGGCAGGATCAGCAAACTAGTTCATCAACTGCCTATTGGGGGCAACCACACTCAGAACAGTTCTAGGGACCAGGGCCATGATGACAACTCAGAATTCTTCCTGCAGAGAACTGTATAATCAAGAACTGCTTGGGACCAATGAGATCGTTCAAAGTGTAAACGTTCTCCAAGCCTGACAACTGAGTGGGATATGATCCCAGAACTCACATGGAGGAAGGAGAGAAATGCCGTGCTTTCTTGACAGTTGACCTCTGACCTGCCTTTACACATATGCCCACAAAAAAAAAAAAATCAGTGTTCAAAAAAAAAAAAAACAACAACTCAACAACCCACGTAACATGCCTTTGTCCTGAACAGTACATTATTTCATGATTTGGGTGGCTATGATGTCACTAGACTATGATTTAAAGTGACCCCATCATACGTGCGGTAAGTCATTGAAATATGGTTACGTGGCACATGACTATAAAACACATGAGAGAGAATCCTCTGGGCAGCAGGGCTTCCTGCGCTTCTCAAATCTGGGGGGTCTCTTGGGGATATGTGGAATTGCCCTACAGTAGGAAGAATTGAATAGCGAAGATGATGCTGTGAGGGTCCCATCTCCCCTCCTCACAGACAATCCTCAATGAGTAAATAACAAGTTAGCAAATAAGCGTGCCCAGGAAACACTCAGATCCCACCCAGGACAGCAATCCACATGGAAGGGAGAATAAGCGTGGAGGAATGGAGTTGCGGTAGGAGGGAGGGTCGCTAGGGACTCTAGTAAAGGCAGTTCAAGCACTGAGAATCCTGGTGTGATTCTTTAGCCCTAAGCTATGCCGACAGACACTAAATCTTGATTTCTGGAACAACCTGAGGATCTCTTCCATGTGAAGTCCTTATAGTTAAGGATCTCTCTCCAGAGAAGACACAATTAAAGATGACAGAACCAACGGAGGAAGGACGGTGGTAGACGCATGTAGTCATGGGAAAGATTCTGCCTCTCTTGGGACTCTCTGGACAAAGCAGGCTGGGGTTTGCTGGTGCCGGTGTCTTCAGGATGTGTCTTGAGGCAGCTGATAACTTGTGGTGTCCAAACAAAATTGGATTTCTGGACAGCCATGGCCACACTGAGGTCACATAGTTGACTATGACCTAAGTAGTTTCACCAAGGCCAGTAGCACACTCCTGCGAGATGGCCCATCAGATCTGGGGGTGTGGAAGTTCAACCCTACCCCCTGCCACTAAAGGGCCTTACCCTTAAAAGTCTATCAACATCCTACAACTTGTATCAGCTAATGATAAGCTTAACTAAATGCCCCTTGGGAAACAAGTCACGTGGCACACGCCTCCACGCACAGCATCTGGCCGCCCACCTGTAGCAGGCTTGGTGCTAATGTTGCCTTCTCCCAGGCACGTGGGTGGAGGTCATCAGCAGCAGACAGGCATTGCTTCACGGTTCCCGGCTCATGTGGCGCACACCTGTCCGGAAAAGCCCGGGAAACAACCTTCTGAGGTCGCAGCTGTAGCAGGGACTGCAGACTTCATCAGTCACACGGGGAGACACGTGTACACACTGCTATCCTACCTTATAAACTGCACTGCCACTCAGTGCTTCAAGCTGGCCATGATTCGGGGCTCCAAACGAGGTGACATACGTCCTCTGAAGTTGGTGAAGTTAGCTGCTGGGCTTCCTCCAACATTTCCCCATGCTGGGACAATCCCACTTTTAGCGAGTATTAGGGCAAGTAAGCTATTACCCATGTTGAGGTATATTAAAGTTATGGGAGCTAGGCGGTGGTGGCACATGCCTTTAATCCAGCACTCAGGAGGCAGAGGCAGGTGGATCTCTGAGTTCGAGGCCAGCCTGGTCTTGAGCTAGTTTCCAGGACAGGCTCCAAAGCTACAGAGAAACCCTGTTTTGAAAAACCAAAGAACAAAACAAAGCAAAACAGAAAAAAATAAAGTTATGGGAACTGAGGTTCAGGGAGCCAGGCCTTCATCTGGAGCACTGTATGCCATACCTTGGCTACTTATACTTCTTAGAAAAGCAGAAATTTCCAGACCCTCCCAGGCTTACTAAACAAGCCTGCATGTTGTTTCAAGCTCCTCGGGTGACTGATAGGCTTGGTCCCAACAATGTGTCCTTGGTTATTTATTTTCTTTGCCCCACAAATGAAAATCTAAGCACACACCAAGCAGTTTTAGCACTTAGAATATGGACCTCCTCTTCTTTTTCCCCACATTTTGTTTGGATTTCTCTGGTTAGCTAAGTCTCAAAACAGTATTTGCAGCCTATCTTGGAACTAGCTCTCCCTCCCTCCTTCTCTCTCTCTCTCTTTCTCTCTCTCTCTCTGTATACACCAAAAGAGTCATGAAGAGGGTGTCTGAACCCTTGAAGCTGAAGTTAGATGATGGTTGTGAGCCACCCAATATCCCAATATGGACGCCAGGAGCCAAACTCAGGTCCTCTGAAGAGCAGCCAGTGTTTTTAACTGCTAAACCCTCTCTCCAGTCCCATTAAAACAATATATACATTTAAATGTGTAAAATACATAGTTAAAGAAAACCAATTAAATGAAATACAATGCTATGAATACTTAAAAAATGCATAATACTGTAGCCCAGGTGTGCTGCTTCATTCACACATTAAATCTGAAGAGATGGCAAGAAGGTTATTAGCAGACTCCCTACCCCCACCCCTCCATTCCACCTCCTGTGAAACAGGGTTCCAGTTTATACAGACCAGCCTCAAACTTGAGATCCTTCTGCCTCAGCCTCCAGAGTGCTGGGATTACAGGTGTCCTGGCCTAGTTGGCAATTAACGTCGGAATGACCGTAGATGATGCCGAGACACACTTGCTTTAAACACCCTGTGCCATAACCACTGGTGGCAAAGACATCGTCACTTTTGATGCTACTGTATATATATTGCCTGTATCTACCATAAGTGGAAACACAGGTTGTTGGAAACAGAGTCTCACTGTGTAGCCCCGATTGGCCTGGCCTCACACTCAGATCTGTGGGCCTCTGCCACAGGAAACACTACATTTGAATGACAATAAACATCAAATATTCCCCTCTCTGGGTTCAGGGCACTTCCCACCTCTACCCCCCTAAGTCTCTTAATAGAATCTAGAAGGATGCTTCAGGATCTTGTACAAAGGAAGGAAATGCCACCCCTGGTGTCTATGCTCTCATTTGATCAGGATCAGCTTGCCTACCCATCCGTTCATCCAATCGCTTCATCCTCTGACAGCTGCTGTAGTTACCCTGGGGGCTTGGCTCACCTGGCTCGCTCTTCACACGCCCCTAACACAGATGAGTACTGAGGATCCAACGCTAAGTTGGCGTCTAGTATTTCTGAAGCAGAGATGCCATGCTGCTCTCAGAACACCATCGCACACAGCAACCCTGATAATCCCACTTCAAAGCAGCGTGCTGCTCCCCTGGCGTAGCCGTTTCCAAACAAATGTAGCCTTAGAGCAAGGGCTGACACTGAGCTCTTAACTGTCCCTTCTGGAACAGGCAGTCTCCTAGACCGTAAGCATCCTTTCTGGGTGGTTTTCTCACCAAGAGAAAGTGACACTCCCTCAGGTCATATCAACTGTGGGTCTCAAAAAAAGATCCATTATCAGCAAAAGCCAAATCGATGTGTCTCTGCATTTCAAAATCATATACCCACGGCATCTGAAACTGCTCTGTTGGCTACTTCTCCCTCACCCAAAATGCCATGAAAGCCAAGGAGAACTGAGCGCGGCAGCCTCAGGGGACTCTTCTGACACATGGTTTGAACTCCTACAGAACGAGCTGCAGCTACAAAAAGACATTCTTCCACAAAAAGTACATCACGGGGTTGCTTGGGCCACATGTTTATAAAAGAGAAGAAAGAAAGACGGATTAGATACATCCTTATGTAAAGATTTTTACATGCAATGGCAGCCTGGTCCAGGTCCATGGGAGCACTGTGAAACAGCTCAACTGTAGCTCGTCTCTCTCCCTAACATTCACGTGTGTATGTGTGTGCGCGCACACATGCGCACACACAGATAGTGTCCACACTAACCTTTTCCTAAGTTTGCACACCTGATAGGACTTCTAAACCAGTGGTTCGCCACCTTCCTAATGCTGTGACCCTTTGTACAGTTCCTCCTGTTATGGTGACCTCCGTAACATTGTTGCTGCTGTTAGGAATCTTAGTGTAAATGTCTGTTTTCCGATGGTCTTAGGCGACCCTGTGAAAGGGTCCTGAACCACAGGGTGAGAACAGCTGTGAAGACCCTGTGACTGGTTCATTACACATTGCCATCTAGTTCTCTGCTGATCACGGCTCCAGGGCTAGTAACCTGGGCTGGCTAATTTGGGTTGTCACATGTGGCTTGGGGGGTCACACTGAAAACCAGTGAAGCACGTGGCTGCAAATGTCTGGGGTTTTTCCAGGGAAGATGGATGTGGGGTCAGGATGAATGAAAACATCGTCTTGGATCTGGGTACAGCACTCTACCTCCATGACAGGGATGGGGGTGGGGCAACAGGAGGACACTTGCTGGTACCTCCCTTCCAGAGTGTTCTTTATATGTTGCTATTGCCACGGATTTGGATTCCAGATCCTAGCCTTCGGATGTGGACTCGCACCAGGAGCGCTGTTGGGGCTGAACTCTGTTTTGTCTGAAGGTTTCCCTGACTCTCTGCTGCAGATGGCTACTGTGGCTGATCACATGACTTCACTCTTACAATCACACCCATTCTTGGCTCTGTTTCTCTAGAGCGCCCTGCCACATAACCCAGGCCACAGTCAGGGTTGGAAGTGACTAGAGCGTCAGCGTGTATCTAACAGGAACCCGGAACAGTAAATCACACCACAGCAATAGCACTGCGGTAGGAAGGTGACTATTCGCATGGCACCCTGGCTTTGAGACGTCTCTGGTTTGAGAATGACCTAGAGGTTGTTTCTGGAATGGATGAAGGGCACACAGGGACAAAGGATTAAAATTGGTAACAGATTTTCTTCCTTTATGGGAGTACCAGTGGCAACAGAGCTAAGTCACTCAAAGAGTGTGGGGGACAGTTGAGACAGTCTGTAGTTTAGATGGTCATGGAACTCTCTGTTCCGGTAGCCCAGGATGGCTTTGAACCCATGACAATCCTCCTGCCTCAGCTTCCGAGGTATGAGCCACAAGGCCTGGCTTATTTCTCCTCTGAAGAGTTTGAAATAATTGCCTCTACTCACATTTAAGATGTGACGCTAGATTATTGCTACCGTCATAAACACATTGAGAATATCTATTTATAGGCAAGGGTTGTGGTGGTACTTGGGTAGTCCTGACACTAGTAGAGCCAGATGAACCAGGAGTTCAAGTTTAGCCTCAGCTACCCTGGGAGTGTGAGGCCAGCCTGAGCTACTCTACACTCTGCAAAACAATCGGCCAAACAAACTAGCAAACCAAATCCTCTAATAAAGGAGAATTTCTTATATCAGTGGGCTGGGGGGAGAAAAAGAGGATGTAAATCTGGGAGAGAAATATATTAGGGTATCCAGGAGGAGTTGGAGGAAGGGAGTGGGGGTGGATATGACAAAGACGCATTGAACACATCTATGAAATTTCAAGGAATAATAATTTAAAAAAGAACATCTTTTATATTATTCAATGAAAACAGCAGGATTTCCAATGAAGTTGGATGCCAAGTTTGGTCAGGCCAGTGGGATCCCAATAAAAGCCCACACGCACCCAGATGCCCAGGTCTCTTCCTCGGCTTCCGTGTTTCGGTCTTTCTTACCCTGTAACTGTTTGGCTTACTTGAGGGATTAGCTGAAACCAAGCAAGCTGTGGCCTGTGTGTTACAAATCCGAGTGGCATCCTTCCTCTTTGCCACCTTCTTCTCTGCAGCACTTACAAGGCATTTTATGTTTCCCTTCGAGGTTTTTTTATTGCTCTTCTGCCAAACTATTTTGCTTCTGTTACAATAAGACGCACACAATGTTTCCAAAGCCAGCGGCTGCAGCCGGCACTCTAGCCGCAGGCGGCGGTCTAGTGTAAGTCTAAATGTTGCAAGCTGAAGGCAAAATTGGAATTTGAATAGGCAAACACCAGCGCCTTGAAAGGCAAACCCTTCTCTTGGTGATGAGCCAGGAGGGCAGGACAACAGAAGAACACTTTCCCCCAAAGGGGCAGAAATAGGAGGAAGAGGCAAGAGGGAAAGGCTGTCGTCCCATTAAGAATATCACCACAGATTCTGGGACTAATGTCACTCAAGGGGAGGTCAAGTCTGCTACTCTTAAGTTCCTTTTTGCTCACCCTGTCTCAGAGGCTCCCTCTTGTTTCTGATTTGGATAGAGATTATCTACTGTTAACTGTAGAAGTGAGGTAGAGAGTTTGTAAATACCTATTTTTTTTTTTGTTGTTGTGATATCAAGTCTTGAGAAACACAATGCAAGAACAGGCCCATCTAGTCCCTTAAAGGAAGCCTGTGACTGTGTTGCATCTGCCCCCATGGTCTGAGAGTGACTGAAACAGAAAAGGCTTGTGACCAAATGGATTCTCAGGGGCCACCCTGCATCTTTCTCCAAGTCACCTTCCATCAACTTACAATTTGGTTCCCTTTTCCTACAATGGAAGAGGAGGGAGATCAGTGTTGAAATCAGAAAGGCAAAGAAATGGGCCCTCCAGTACCCCATGTTAGATCTACCCACTAACCTCTGAACCCTGACAGTGCTAAATTGCAGAGTCTGGGGTGATCCTCCTAGACAAAAGGAGTCTCTTTGTGTCCTCTCACGCAAAATGCCGGCTCACTGACTGACTGTTCAGGGAGAAATCATGACAGAAAGCAGATCCAGAGTCCCCGGTCACCTGTTTTCGGGGCCTGACTCACTGTAGAGGTTAATGTCAGGGTGACCTTGTGCTCAGGCACACCCGGGCAGAGTAAACAAGACAACCTGGGGCAGACACGCCTGTGGGGGTCACAAAGCCACCCAAAGATCTAACCAGCGGTGTGCCACACGGTGCCTTCCCTTTTGTGTCACGGCATAGCTGCCAGGGCAGGAAGGCTACCATCTTGCTCTCCATCTCCCAAGAGAAGGCAGAGTTGCCACAGATTCCCCATGGGAAAGACCCTGCTGTGTACTCTCAACCCTCCTGCAGGAAAACACACACACCCTGGGAGTTTGGGGGACACAAAGCCAGTCACTGGGCTGTGACACTGTGGTTGATTCCCTTACAGATTACAGATTTTCAAGAACTCAAATCATCAGTTTTTATTTGGCTTGGTCGGTCCTCTCCTGTAGGTAGGTTCGCACGCCTTTTTTAAAAAGGATTTTGTCATACATATGTTTATACATATGTGCCATTTTGTCTCGTTGTTGCAAAGAAACACTAAATACATGTCAGATTTCAACCCTGTTCAAATAGCCCAAGAGAAGCGGCAGATGCCCCAGCTGAAGATTCGGTGCTGCGAAGTGCACCAATAAATTGCCCAATAAGTCACTTCAGAGCTTTAGGACAGGAAGTGAAAAGGCCCCTTCAGACCCAGAGATATCAGGCAGACCAAGGCTCTGGCATATACAGTGTCACCCACACAAAGGACGCCCTCTGGGGACTGGAGCCGACTCTCTCCTGTCCCACCAAGAATGGCCACACAGCACCAGCCTTTCTGGGCAAGCTCCTTGAACTCCCTCTTGTGCCCCAACTCAGTGGCTTGGCTTCCAGGCTGGGTTGCAACAGTTCTGCAAAGTAGGTTTCTGACTGTCTGAAATTCCAGTGTGTACAGGAACTGCAGGTTGCTTAATCTCCCGATTCAGAGCCAACCCCTTTGCCAAACACAAGGCGAGGCTCTGCTGGCTCCCATGGCGGACTAACGACCCACCCCTCCTGGCTCCAGCAACAGGCTCCTCAGGGGTTACAGGTGCCATCTTGTCTCCAGGCTTCACCTCCTGAGAGGCACCGTCCTGTTCACATCTGCGCCTTTCCCACTTACTTTCCTGTCAAGCTCCTCCCCCACCAGCCTTCTTTACTAACAATGATCAGTTTTTAAGTACCAGAGGAGGATGGATGAGTGAAATGTCCTGGCGGAAAAAAAAAAAAAAAGCTCAATCTCAGGCATTTCGTTTTCCTTCTCAAACTGGGAACTCCCTGTGAAAGATGTCCTATGTTTCTGCAGAGGACAACAAGCTACTCACAGAAGCCAGCTCTGGATCCACGCCTGCAGGTTTGACACAAGTTGAACATAAGCAAAAATCCCTGAATTTTCCTTTCCCCTTATTAGAAACGAGAGTAACAATGAGATATTGTGTGACATAGAGAACTGGACATTCATGGGAAGGCTGGCAGGCTTACACTAAGTGTTCTTCGGGATTCATAAGGAAACATTGTTCTAAATGACAAACCATATTCAGCTGACTTCTTACGCATAGTGTATATATATATGTGTATGTGTGTGTGTATATATATATATATATACATACATATACATATTGTTATTGTAAGCATCGTTTTGAAGTGGCAGCCCCAAATGCTGAGAGGGTAGAAGTCCGGCCAGCATTGACTTGGTGAGGTAAGTAATTCCACAGTCAAGTCCACATGTGGCTGATTCTGGGGCTCACAAGCCAGGGAGGGATGGAAATCCAACCACAGTCACACGCACTGATGACATGCTTCGTCCTTGATTAGACCCCTGTCACCCATTCTTCAACTTCCTAACTTCTGAACAACAATACTTTTGGAGGCAGGTGGTCCCGTTTAACACAGACCAAGAAACTGCTTCCTAAACAGCCTACTCACAGTGCTGGACACATGGTGAATCGTGTTAATCAGTTAGCTGTACATGCTGTTCAAGAGTATAGAGAAACCTGGGTGTTAGAAGACATGCGTTCCCCTAATGGGTCAGAGGGGAAATACTTCAGGTGTTGGGCATCATACATCTCCATCTTGTTTCTCCAACTCTTTTAAAATGTACAAACACATTCTTAGCTCCCAGGCCATATTTAAAAAAAAAAAAGCTACAATAAACCGGACTTGGCCCTTGGGTCATAGTTTGTTGTCCCAACTGCTTCCATAATGGTCCCCGTGAAAAGGCCTGCTCCCCAGCTCAGATCAACTCAACCCTCACAGTACTTAAGGGCAGGATCAGTCTAAAGTTAAGGGTGAGTGGCAAACCCAGGCACAACAGTGCAAGGCTGTGGCAGGAGGGTAGGAGTCCGAAGCTTTCAGGGGTGACTTGTTGCCTCTTTCCATATATGCTAGCTGTGGGCTGCTGAGACGTGAGAAAGAGACAGGTGCCTTAGGTGCCTACCCAGCTCCCTTGGGCCTAAAATGCAAAACCACAAAACTTGGCCACTCATTACAGGCATTATAGCCGGGCAGTCAGCAGCCACCAAAGCAGCTCCCATGGTTGCCATCTCAGACACAGCTCAGTGACTCATAGGCCTTCAAATCCAGATGGCAGCTCTGTCTACCTCCAAGGCTCCCCTCACAGTAAGCATGAGGGTCTTCTCTAACACACCGAGGGTCAGCTCAGTTCCACAGCTTTCCAGCTCCTCACCGGAGGAGACCTAAGTCAGGTCAGGCCTGACTCCAGGAGAAGCAATGTCTGGAGAGGGTTCTGGAAACCAGGCCGACCTGGGCTTTGCTTCCTTCTGTTTCTCCTTATCCCCTTTATCCCCCCTGCTTCCACCACAGAGAGGGTGTTCTGTGATCCGGCTACAATCACAGGAGGCACAAATCAAATGTTTCCATTTTCTTCCTGTGTGGTTTGCAGCCAAAGCTGGCACCAGGAGAACATTCCCTGCTTCTGAGCATGAGGCCATCACTGTGACAGTCACCAGCCCTCTGTCTATGCCCGGCTCTGACAAACGTTGCATCTTCTCACTGATATCCCTTTCTGAGGCTAGGCAGAGGGGGACTGCTTCCATGAAGCAAACACCAGCACACTGGAGTCCTGTTCTGGATCTCAGTCAACATCTGGATATTCTCCAGCTGTTAGCCATTCACCCCTTTGAGTACAAATGCCAGAAGGAATTAGCAAGGCCCCTCTTTGGTTCTGAACTATGAAATGTAGCAATTATTTTTCAAGCCTGAAAATCAATTTCTGGTCAACTATCTTTGCTCTAAAACAGTACCTGCTACTTATCATCTGCCAATTTAAAAACTGTTTTATTTTTTAACGTAAACGCTGCACGACTTTCCATGATTCATTTTTAAAAGTTATCCTCAGACTGAGACTATCAGTTGGACTATCAAACTACTAACAGAAACACTTGCGTGGGCAAGTATCAGTACAGTTTAGCTTAAGACTACTCAAGTCATTTCTTGTTCATTTCTCAAATACATACTTTTTTTTTTTCAAATAAATAAGCCATTGAGTCAAAGTTGTGGCTAGAGAAGAAATAAGACTCACACTGGCTTTTCATGCCTGCTTCCTACCTGCATCGTGAGCTGGTCAGGTAAACGCTCTCCCCTGGGCTCCAGCAGCCACTTGCCCAGGCCAGTTGCCAAAGTTCGCCGTGTTTTCTTTCCCTTCTCCATTCAGATCTTCACAGAGGGTTACTAACTATCAACAAAAACGTGAACCGTGCCGTGGCGTGCTCCAGCTTCCTGCCAGTGCTCCATGCTCTGCCGAGCATGGAAGGAGACTCTGCTCCAGCTTTACCTGCTGAGCTTGGGGCCCCACCCACCCGCCACACTCAGATAATTTTTCATTTATGGGTGCATCCAGCTAAACCGTGTCTGTGAGGGAACGAGTCAAACGCGGCTCTGCCGGTGTGTGAAACCCCAGGCTGCTTAAAACCGCTTCAATTTGGGGGGGACTATAGGGGAAAGCCAGACCCTGGCAGCAGTCACGGGAGGCGTCCTTCTGCCGGCATCTGTAGGTTAGCTCTGCCCTCAGCAAAGGACAGCTTATGATATGGATGCAGACCAGAGGCAGATTTAAGATTTCAGTCATCAATCAAAAATATACCTAGTGTGTATTTCACATCCACTAAGAATGAAACACCAGGAAATGAGCCGAGAAACTTTCCACCCAGTGACCTAGCACCTCAGAAGGAGCTAAGTATATTTTATACTCTGAAGGACCAAGGGGGTGGTCTGTGGGTAAGGTTTGCTGTGTAAGCATGAGGAGCCAAGCTGGGTTTGCCAACAGCCATGTAAAAGCCAGTACAGTGGTACACATCTGTAACTCCTGGAATGGGGGTGGGAGGCAGAGACAGGTGGGTCTTGGGCTCACTGCCCAGCCAGTGTTGCTGAAACAGCCAGCGAGGGCTTGAGCGAGAGACCCCGTACACACGTACGTGTACACACATGCAGGCATACACTCTCTCACACAAAATGGGTTTATATATATATAAACCTGTGTTCAAATGGATATGAAAGTGGAGTTTATTTTATAATGAAATTCAAATTGGTAAAGAAGGACTACTCGTCGCCATGACAACAAATCTCGCCTTTTCTAATCCAGCTCATCCCATCTTCTATCACAGACAGCCTCTCAAATACAGAGATGGCCAATCAGAGCACACACACCCCTCTAGAAAATCAGCAGCTGCAAAGATGATTTGGTTTCTCCTCCAGACTTTAATCAGGAAATACAATAAAAATAGGCTACCCCAAACCAACACACATATAACTTGATTTCTCCAATAAGGAGAATAGCTTCAGTCTACAATGCAGTCACGGGGTCTCGAGAAGTCCAACCAGAGGCAGCCCCAGGGCCTTAGCAGCAGGTTTGAAAGTGTACATGAACAATTCGAAAGGAAATGGCGGCTTGTTACTGCACTGTCAGCAAAACTTTCGCAGCTCTGAGGCTGTGACGGAAGGAAGGAGCCTTTGTTGATGGGCTGCTCTCCTCTGGCTACACTTCCAGAGGAGACTGGCAGCCTCCACCTTCTTTAATTTATTCATTTATTTTAGAATCTTCATCTAGGCATACCCCCACTACAAATTACATATTGTCATAACCTATTTTTAGATACTTCAGAAGTTCTTCAATTTTCAAAACTATTTTTAAAATTTTAACATATTGGTGCTGGGGAGATGGCTCAGTGGTTAAGAGCACTTGTTGCTCTCCTAAATGACCCAGGTTCAAATCCCAGCATCCACATGGCAGCTCACACCTGTCTGTAACTCCAGTTCCAGTGGACCCCATGCACTTTTCCGGCCTTTGCAGGCACAGACATGCAGGTAAAACATATATACACCTAAATTAAAAAAAATGTTAGTAATAACAACAAAACAACAGAGACAGGTGGCTCTCTCTGAATTTGAGGCTAGCCTGGTCTACATAGTGATTTCCACACAGCTAGAGCTACAAAATAGAGAGACCAGGTCTAAAAACAAAGAAACAAACAAAAACAAACCAAAAGTCTCTCAAAGGAAGCCATATTTTTCACACATGCTCCCAGTGAGTTCCGGTCCTCCATATAGCCCAATACATCTTTGAGACATACCCAGGTGATGCATCTTTAGTCAGGGTCATCTGTGCTGTTTCACTGGTGGGTCAGATGGGACCCTGAGTTTGACATTCAGCCCGAGGCTAGAGAGCTGACGGTGTGGCAGATTTCCCCGCCCTCTTTGGAAAGGCCTACTCTCCTGCACTGAGTTTACAGTAACAAAGAAGCCTGTTCCTTCTTATGTTTTAAAGTAGTGGAGGAAATGGGGTCAATGTTTTCTTCAGTCACAGTGAGCGTAAATCCTGTCTATTGAATATTCTATCATTTTGTGAGAGCTGCCAAAAATCTATGGTAAAACCAGTTTTCCCACCTCTTTGTCATACTTTCTCATCAGAGACTGGCTAAGGTATAGCATGCAACTGTGCGTCCAGGGGAATGGCTGTTGTGTTTACTTGTAACATGCCCCAGTAGCAAGTGCAAGAGCCACACATGAGCCACCTTGCCACCCCTGGCTTCTGAGATGGGCCCTCACTGACTTCCTATGATAGTAGTGTGGAACCTACCTTGGGTCCCTGAGATCCGGAACTGCTGACTTCTCAGCCTTAGTGACCTGGGAGGGACCCTAAAGACCACTTCCTCATACGTTTTCTTTGCACAGGGATGACAATAGACCCAGGGAGGTAAGAAAGCTTGCCTGGTTGAAGTGCTGAGATTAGAATATGGAACTTCAGAGGATTGTAAGAGCCAGAGGATTGGGAAATTTCCTATGTGGTTGTATCTCCTAGAAATGATAGAGAAGCTTCACCCACGACACCTCAACAATATGATGGCTTAAACGTGACCTGAACAAGCACAACACTGATAGACACCTTAACATGGAAGGAGGAAATCTCATAGAGCTTTGCCTGTATACAAGGAACCACAGCAACGAAGGAATGCTGAGAATGGAGAAAGTCTTCCCCAGGGATTGGCCCCCTAACTGATCATCCAGTACCAAGTGATCAGCCCTAAAATCATATATATATGTAGATACACACACACACACACATGATATATATCATATACACACACACATACATACACACAACACTAAATGGACTGAGCTGGTTATATTTATATTTAGGAATCACACACATACACCCTTCAAAAAACAAAACAATCTAGGCAGTTGGTGCCTGAGGAGAAACACTGAGGTTTTCTGGCCTCACATGCACACATGTGCATATACACCCACTCTGACACTAACACCCCCCCAATACACAAACATAAGCATAGCACTGATCACACTAACCAAACAGTGGAAGCATTGATATCTATCCACGGACGAAAGGATAAACAAGATGTACTAGGTATACAACAAAGTTGAAACCGTCTTCCCTCTGCTTCCCAAGCGCTGGGATCCTAGCCCTGTACCTCCATGTCCTGCCCGGAATTACAGTTTTGAAAACCTAAGTTCTGGAGACAACTGCTAGGGATGTTTGTCCAACAACATGAATGTGCTTGAAACCACAACACTGTATACCAAAAGAGGTTGAAACAGTAACTTATTTGTACTTTTTAGAATGCCCATGGGATCATTTTTCTCCCATCTTCTCACTAGTTCTTTCATGGCTATTCTTCCTAGTTCTAGAAGAACTGCCATGCTTATTACGAAAATTGCAAAATGAAAAATGATCACGTGCCACAAAATGAAACTCATAGACAGCCTTGAAAACAATAGTAGTGACGTTTCCCCATTTTCCCCTACACCTCAGCCTAGTATAACTCACAGAAAAAAGCAGGCAAGGTGCTCCATTTGTTTCCCTGCTCTGTGAGGAGAGGCAATAGTGTAGACGCTGCTGGGGAACATCCTGGGTTGTGTAAGCCAGAGAGGCCTGGCCTGCAAACTCAGAGGCTCAGCATGCTTCTATCTACTGCCCTAATCCAGAGTTTACAACTACCCAGAGAAAATTCCATCTGTCTACAGTCTTCCTTTCCTCCTTAAGCCCGCATGTAACCTGCATGCCCCTTGCCGCTCCTCACATCTGGCAGATTGATATTACCATCTTGCTGGTTCACAGATCTGTTTCTCAGCTGTGGGATGTATCCAGTTCTCTGACCAGCGCTCAAGGCCCTCTTTCCAGCTGCCTGTTGTCTAATCTCTGGGTTATCTCCTCTGTCTCCATAGTTACAGCATCTAAAAGCGAGCACTGGCCCTCAGTGGTCAGCTCTCCTCTGGGCTCTGGCCAGCCTCTGCCTCCTGTTCATCTCTTGTGGGATGACCAATAGATAAAAAGATAAAAACTCATCATGCCCTAGAATGAATTCCATCGCGTTCTCCCTCAAGCAGGCTCTTGCTCCGTGTCCCCTCTTCCAATCGTTGTCATTCCTGTCATTCAACCCATGAGTCACCTTGACTCTTCCCTCTGTGTCTGGGAGTTAAATCCCATCAGCTCTACTTCCTTCATCCTTCTTACCTTCCTCCCCCTCGTATCCCCTTCACATGTTAAAGCCTTGATTCCTAAGTGTTCTCACCTGCTCAGGTGCCTACCCCTTCATTCCATCTTGTATACTTGAGAGTGAACATGGAGATCAGTTTGAAATATTCCACTGGCATACCACTGTCTGAAGGATGTCTCTGCCTCTTCACATAGCATCTAAAACATCCTTGATCTAGCCCAGCTCCTAGATTCAGAAACATGCACACTGGGGCTCGAGAGATAGCTCTGGGGCTAAGACCACGTACCACTCCTCCAGAGGATGTGAACTTGTTACCTAGAACCCACTTTACAACTACCAGCTCTAGGATTCAGTGCCCTCTTCTGGCCTCCATGAGCACTGGCACTCTGTGTGGACATGTGCAAGTATACACACACAACTAAAATCTTGAAAAAAAAAACCTGCACACATACATTGGCTCCTGTGTTTGCTTTCATGCATACCACGGAGTCTATACACACACACACGGTGTGTGTGATCGAGATCAGATCCAGGGCTCCATGCATACAAGGCAAGTGTTCTATCCCTAAGTTATACCACCAGTCACTAGTGGTCCTTAACAAGGAACACTTTGACTCTGTCAGGTTTGGAAACATTTTTTTTTTTTTTTTTTTTTTTTTGGCTGTTCTAACTGGCGTGGAGGGAGGGCTTGCTACTGGTATCTAGTGGTAGAAACCAAAGATGACGCTCTCACAACAAAGACTCATCTGCAGCATCTGCCACATGGGTTCTTAGAATACTACAGTACACTACACCATGACAGCTTCCCACCTAGGGGCAATGAGCATAAACGCTGGCAGGGTGCAGAAAATTAAGTGAATGAGAGAGAAACTGGTCATGCAAACACAACAGACATCATCAGGGAACTGCAAGCTGTGTGCCCTCTCTGACACACACAGATTCAAATTTCCCCAAATCTGGGACAGCACATGGCCAGGCTCACAGCTTCCATGCGCCTTCTGGGCTATGGTGGAGAGTGCTTTCCTCTCTGGTGCTTATTTCTGCTTAAAATTTCAAAGATGGCACTTGTTGATTTATTGTGTGTGTATGCATGTGTCACAGAGTGACTGGGAAGGCCAGAGAACAACCTGCAAGCTCTTTCCTTCCAACATGTGGGTCCTGGGGACTAAACTCAGGTGTGGTGGCAAGCACCCTTCCTGGCTTAGCTATCTCACCTGGCGTTCATTCCAATGAAAATGCTGGGACAACACTGAAGTGCCAGTCTCTCTCCTGTGTCCTCAGGACCCTGCATGCTCCTGGTGGCTAGTGAAGGGAGGAGAACTAGGACCAAGCTCATCAGTTGCTTTTTAAAACGAATTTTAGTGTGTGTGTAGATATGCGCATGTGTGTGCACACGCGCGAGGTTGTACCACACGAGCCTGGAAACCCATACACCACAGAGGTGCTTACGGAGGTTCAAGGACAACTTTGTGGAGGCAGTTTTCCCCTTTCACCTCTACAGGGGATCCAGGGATTGAACTCAGGCCATCGGGTTTAGTGGCAAGTGCTTCCCCTCTGCCGAGCCATCTCACCGACCTGGCTTTGCTGTCTTTTTCAATTTCCTTCTTAAGGGCTCTCATTTTCCTAATCTTCTTAATCTAGTTTTTCTAAAAATATTCTATAAAATATCGTTTGAGGGAGATGCTCTGTGCAAGAAAGACTCTGAACCAATCAGTTTGCAAAGTGCTGTTGACTGGCTCATCCTTTAACAGCTGTGCCCAAACCTCCTCCTCCTATCCAGTTCCCACTCCTGCCTATTTGCACTGCACATATTAATATTCCTTGAACAAGCCTACTCAGAGCTTCCCCAAATGTTCTTCCTCAGCCCTGTCTGCTGTTGGATGGACCTCTTCTTCCTGTGCATATGGTACTGAGTTTAAACTTCAACTCTACATAGAAAAGCTGTGCCCTGTCCTGCTCTACCCTGCCCCATCCCATCTCCACCAATCTCAACTATACACAGAAGAGCTTGCCCCACCCTGCCCCGCCCCATCCCCTCTGATAGTCCCAGACCCTCAGGCACACCTCATGGCTCAGCCCCTCCTCCTATTCTTAGCTCCTCCTTCTCTCTTCATCCAAGGAGCCATTCTGAGTCAAGATGGGGAGATGGTAACACTAGGTAGGCATAGGTAAATGAGCAGGAAATGCATGTTACTGTGGCCCACGAACCCAGGTCCTCAACAAAGGCATCTGTCCTCTGGGCTATTTGTCATCTTTCAGCCAGATTTTCAAAATCAAGGCCATTCA
>PVIU01008444.1:0-83188 GCA_004026605.1 Ondatra zibethicus
AAACAAAATGCATGTTCCAGGCTATAACCACACCATTCTTCTCCCCTCACAGGGGTCCACACATACACTAGAAGACAGGAAGCCCCCTGGTTCCCAGAGCCTAATAATCATGACACGGGGCATCCCCTTTGTTGCTGCTCTCCTGGGGCATTTTTATACCCTGAGGAGATGGACCACAGGAAGATTTATGTACAAGGAATGTGCTTTTCTTTCGGGGTGGGGGGCAAAGGACTAGAGGAGGAGAAATATGCAATATGTCTTCTAAACCTGACTATTTCTAATAATTCACTATTAATGACTGTGTGAGAAAACCAGCATCTCAGCAACATCTTAAAGACGATGTTAAAGGGGTTCTTAAGTAGATAGCTACTATCCATCTGCCTCATTTTATAACAGGAAAGCTGGGCTTCAGGGAAAAAGTCCAACTCCTATTTGTGAATTTGCATCATTTGGAAACACTATGGGGTAGCCATGTCCATCCATCACTGAAGAACTCTTGTGTCCTGCTTGGTTCCCATAGCTGTGGTAAAACACCCTGCCGCAAGCTCCATAGGGAAGGAAGGGCTTATTTGGCTTCTAATTCCCATTACGATGCTTCATTGAGAAGAAGCTGAGGTGGGAACTAACCCAAAGCAACTAGTCACATGACACGACCTCCAATCAAGAGCAGAGAAAATCAAATGTACCCAGATTCTCTTGCTTGCTGCACTTGAGCTCTTGGCTGGCTTTCTATGTTCAAATGGCTCAGAATCCAGCCCATGAAATGGTGTTTCCCACATTCAGGATGGGTCAATTAACAACCATGACAATTTCTCTCAGGCCACTCTGACCCAGACAATCCCTGATCCAGGCTGTGTTCCCTGGTAATCCTAGGTTGTGTCAAGAACATTTCAAACTAACCAGCAATCTTCTTTCATTACCCATAACCTTTAGGAAACACTAGAACTCAACAAATGTCTTAGAAGTTAGCCTTTCATTGGGATTATGACGGGCTAAATAAACCAAATTGTCCATAATCTGATCCTTAGACCCTGGGATAAAAAAACTGCTCCTTTCTAAGACAAAAAGAAGTTTGTGAGCTGAGTTGGTTAGGAACCTATGTTTGGGGAGACTCTCCTGGATTATTTGGGTGAGCTCTCAAAAACCCCCACAGCATCCTTTTGTGGAAAGTGGAGTGATGAGATACCAGACAGAGCTCAATGGGAAGATGGAGAGATGGAGGTCTGAAGATGCTGTAGTGCTGGTCTCATTGATAAGAGACAGCCCAGGAGCCAGCTGGCACAGGGAATGTATCGCAAGAAAATCAAGCCATCCTTTTCCTACAGCCTCTCGGAGGCTCTTCAAAGAGCACCTCCCCACTGACTCCTTGATTTTGGCTCAGAGAGACCCGTTCTAAACTTCTGACCTTCAGAAACATTGGAAAATGCACGGTATTTTGAGACCCCCCCATATCTGTGGTGATTCGTTTCATCAGTCATGGGAAATTACCACAGTCAAATGCAGAGGGGCTCTGAGAAAATATTTGGTCAGGTTGAGGCTATGAAATCCTGAGATGTTAATAAGGCTATCGATTTCATGTTACTAACTCGATGCTCCTGGGAAACCAGGATTCCCTTGTAGCATGGAAACAGAGGTCAAAGGAAGTCTGTTGACTCACACGGGCTGAACACACACACACCATGTGGGCTAACACTCCAGAAGCCCCAGGAATTAGAGACCTGAGGCTATTCTAATCAGCCTGGTGAGTTCTATAAAAAGACAAGGGTTTCATGAGGTAGGCAGAGCAACTGTTGCCCCACTAAAGGCCACTAAATTACACGACTAAAGAAAATCCCTGAGAATCCATGCAGACAAGATTCCAGTCCTGTGACTTGAAACCACAAAACCTCCGTGGTCCCTAAGCTGCGTGGAAACTCTGGAATCGCTTTTCATGTTTCTGCAGCCCCAAAATATTCTAGTATTTCAGCATGCAAAATGGATCCATGTGAAAATTATGAAATCATCAGTGTCTTCCAATGGGGTCATCCTAACCCAGCATGCAGTCTCCTGGTAGTGAACCCCTGACTTCCTCTCAGAGAGAGTTCTTTTCGCAAACCAGCAGGAGTGTTATGTGGGTGCTGATCTCAGAGTCAAGAATCTAATATCATCTGATTAAGCGGGGGGGGGGGGAAGGCAATTTGAGAGAGTTTAAATGCTGGATTAAAGGGAAGATGTCAAGTAAGCATCAAAGTTAATCCTTAGAGTGTCCTTGAACTCGGAAATCTAATACTGGTGATTCTCTTCTCAGAATGTTCTAATCTCCTATTTTCCTTCCACCTCCTGCCTCCCTTTGCTCTCTGTAATCTAACAAAAGGCAGCAGCAGGTGGGGTTAGGGCAACAGAAAGTGTCTAGACAACCCCTAATTTACCATATAGTTCAGAAGACAGGGTAACACTTAGTTTTCAACCCTGCCCCCAGATGTAAAAGGAAGAATTCTGTAAATACAAAGGTTCCTCTAAGGAGTCACATGCACACTGAAATTAAATGATTAGAAAGAGCTGGAGCTGGGATCCAAACATGTCATTATTCTCGAGTGTAGACGAAGGTGCTGAAATACTGTGATAAAAGACAATGCAGGAAGTCAGCTACGTACCAAAGCTAGAGAAAGTTACATAGCGCATTTTTGCCTTTCTGGCCCCACCGGGGGCTGTGCAACTTGGGGCAAGATACTTAAGTTTTCTGAATTTAATACACTAACCTTTAAAATGATGATGATAATGTTAACTATCTTGAACTATTTTGGCAAAAGAGTATATATGACACATGTAAGAGTGTTCAGCACTTGGAAAGTATTAAATGTACAATAAATTTCAGCTACTTCAGATGATCTTGAGGCCAATAAGAACACGAATATTTATTAAGTTATGATTTGTCTTATTTTGGTTTGAAAAATAATGACTAAAGGGAAAACTCAATCAGAAATAGTAAACATGAACCTGCCTACCAAACAAATGCTTATACAAGATATATGAAGATTTTATTATTATTTTGAAAAGTTGCTTATATTTTGAGTACCACGTGAATCAAGGGCTAGAAAAAAGTTCCTCTTGTCTCCCAGTGACACGCATGTGCGTGGAAAAGGTTAATTTGACTCTGCTTTCTTATTGCCCTCTCTAATGATTTACAGCAACTGTTTCTTAAAATATTTTAATGGGGCTGCAGAGAAGGCTCAGTGCATGAAGCGCTTCCCATGCTATCCCGAGGATCTGAGTGCAATCCCAGAACACGTGGAAATCCCTGAGGATGGTGGGGCTTGCTTGTAACCCCAGCCCTGAGGAGATGGAGACAGGCAGATACCTGGGCCTCACTGGCCTGCCAGCCTAGCTAACTTGTCAAGGTCCAGGCCAGGGAAACTCTGCCCCAAATCAAGGTGGATGGTCCCTGGGAGTGACAATCGAGTTTATCCTGGCCTCCATATATATTCACACTTATGTGCAATTGCACATACGTGTGCAACCACACAAACACTTTAGTGATTTTCCACCACCTTTAGGTATAATCTTCTTAGTCTAGATTGACGAAGCACTGCTTTCTGTGTGTGCTGGCTAGTTTTATATCAGCTTGACACAACCTAGAGTCATCTGAAGAGAGGAAACCTCAACTGATCAAACACCTCCATGAGATTCAGTTGTAGGGTATTTTCTTAATTAGATTGAAGGGGGAGGGCCCAGCTCATTGGGGTTGGTGCCAGCCCTGGAATGATGATCCTGAGTTCTATAAAAAAGCAGGCTGGGCAAGCCATGAGGAGCAAACCAGTAAGCAGCACCCCTCCATGGCCTCTGCGTCAGCTTCTGCCTTCAAGTCCCTGTCCTGAGTTCCTTCCCTGACTTCCTTCAGTGATGGGCTGTGATACAGAAGTGTAAGCAAGATAAACCCTTTTGTCCCCAGCTTGCTTTTAGTCACAGTGTTTCATCGCAGCAATGGTAACCCTAACCAATGTGGCTTCCCTCTTTGTCTCTGACCTTACCTTCCTTCTCTTCTCTTCAGGCTCCTTCATGTGAACTCTTTCCTGTTTGGGTTTCTCTTTCTCCTAAGCTCAGCACTGACATCTGTCCTTGTCACTCACCTGGAGTCCAGAGAATGACTTACCTGACCACCTAACCTCAAAGCAGCACCCACTCTTGTTCTCCAGCACATCAGTCTAGAGTGAGTCTCTGCACTGGATTTACCACTGCTGAATACTGTTCTTATTCATTTGCTTCTTTTTACCTTCGTGTGTGTGTGTGTGTGTGTGTGTGTGTGTGTGTGTGCATGTGTGTGTGTAGGCACTAGTTTCCCCCATTCTTTAGAAAGAAAGAACAAAATAATAGTGAATAATTATAAATGAATAATAATGCTGATTTTGATGAAAGAATAAGAACAGTTATTAACGATCTTCTTACAAGCTATTTAAAAATACCTAAAACTATCCTCATGCATATATTCTTATTTACTTATTGAATAATTTCTTTATTTATATAATTACCTATAGTTGAGGATGACCTCTTGCCACCACATCCCAGGTGTTGGAATCACAGCTGGGTACCACCATGCCTGGTGTATGCAGTGCTGGGAACTGAACCCAGGGCTGTGTGTAAGCTATAGGAGCACTGGATTAACAGAGCTGCCTTCCATCCTCTCGTGCATAGAGCCTTTCACGTGTTAACCAGATGCCAGAAGTCTACTCCCTAAGTCAAGAGTTCCTTGCAACTTAAATGACAATTATTTCCACATTGTTTTCTAACCAAGTCGTATTAATTCTCGGTTTGAATAAATCACCTGAGATATCTCTTGTGTGTCCTTACCATGCATTGCTTCAATTTAGAAGCCCTACATACTTTATAACTTCATGAAGTGGTGACCGGGAGGTAAGGAATGGGAGGCTTTAATCAACAGTTAGAGGGCTGCAGATCCCACTCTACCAGGGCTGACCAGCCAGAAGATGCGCTATGAGCCCTGCCCAGAACTATGTTCAGCTCTCTAGCGGTCATCAGAGACCCCCAGCCCCACCCCAGTGAACAGCCACCACAGTCTTTTTCAAGGACACACAATGCAGTTTGCAATAACACAGAAACCTTACTATAGTTCAATTAAGTCACATGAAAGACATGGCAGCAAAAACAGCCTCCTTATTCTAGAAGGTTCTCAGACTCCATGAGTTTTCTTTTCCATGACTAGGGTTTATTTTCAGAGCTGTCTGTAGTGGTAGCTGCAAAATATTTCTGTCTGTTTACATTTGTACAAATATATCAAAAAGACCACGAAGGAAAGTGTGAGTGTCCAGGATCCTCTAACTTTTCTCTCATTTTAATACTTTCTTTTTTCCCCTAGCACAACAGTGACCAACTAGATTCTTAATCAACAGCCAAGAAGAAGCCAGAAGAATCAAACCAGAAATAGCCACACACTCAATCTCCCCAACGCACCATTCTGAAAACCATGTTAATCTGTACCACCTAGGAGTTGAATAAAATATCAACTGTCACCCGAAATCATCCAAACATTTACCCTCTAACTGCTTAAGACATTCCCATCGCCTACCTTTTTTACTCAAGAGCAGTGTATTTGTAGGAAAACAGCCCATTTCGCAGAAAGACTGACTTAAAATATAACTGCACGGAGCATCCGAATACAGAGAGGTGGGGTACTTACCGCAGGGTGGCCAGTGCAGTAGGTGTAGCTGGCATGAGACTGGTAGTGCAAGCTTGCTCTTGGGAAGGAGTATGTGTTCCAGGCGGGTTGGCTGCTGCTCCATTGGGAGCTGAAGCCAGGGCTCATGGTCACTCGTGACTTGCTCGTTTGATAGACTCTCACTGTGGAGTTAGACTGTCGAGAAGAAAGAGATGTGGTGTAAGGACAGCTCTGTGCAAGCCAGCTGTACAGCATCACGCATTCTTCTGTGTGGACAGGCCAGACAACTCAGCTAGCCTTGGAAATGGCTGCTGGCAGTGGAAGAAACATTGACTACTCTTCTGATTGGGATTAAAGCTTTCCCCCGTATAACAGTTTTGCCTGGATTGCCAAGCACAGGACCTCATTGACACTGATCACTTCAAAACCATTTTCCCCCTCGCTACAACGTGCAACTCCATCCTTTAGAAATGAGTGATGCTTTGGTGGGGATAGAGACAACCCTACCCTCCATTGTATAAATGACCTTCCACATAGCAGTCACCTTGGAAGTTCACCACGAGTCTCATTCTCATGTGGTAAATCAGAATTTGATTAGGAGGATCAGACTGAAACACAGATTGCTGCCCAACTCTAAGTGGCCTTCATATTCCGTGGGTCTATTGCTCTCCTGGGGAGATGCCAGCAGAAGTCTGGGCACACTCTAGCAGCTCACTATCATGCTGCCTCACGATAGCAACATGGTGCAGGGCTTGAAATGGCCATTTCTGTCCAACCTGCTCAACCCACGTCACTGAAAGTGGAAGAGTGGTAAAATATTAATTTCCCAGATGTCAAGATGGCTGATCACAATGACATACAGGGTAAAATATATGGAGAACAAAAGTCCCTTGTTGTCTCCTTTGTCCTCAGATGGCAACAGCACAGGAGGCATATAATGGCTTATTTTCAGTGAGCAGTCTCTATCATCAGATTGTGAGAACCACTTACCCCAGCAGCAGAGTGGCTTCCACAATAAATTCTATTTATAAATCCATGGCGCTTGCCAACTCAATCACAGGGAAAATGTGCTAATCACATTGCTATTATATTCTGTAAATCCAGTGGGGAAGAAGCTTGCATCTGAGATCCCGAGTTCCTGGTGGGCTAGGTTCTGATATCAGATACCTAGATTAACAACTTTTTTGAGGATAGCTCTTAGCACCTTGGGATAACTAGACCTGGAGAGCAAGTCAGTCCTTTAAAAGGAAGAATGAAATCTTAATCCACAGACGAATGAATCCATTTAAACTACAGAACCACGAAACACCATGCCCCTGACCCATCGTCATGATAACCACCTGTGTGGTCTGCAGAGGTCAAAGGTCAATTAGAAATGCGGACACATTCATAAGGCGTATTTACTAAGGGACTGAGTGATGGCTTCGTCAGCAAAGTATGAGGACCACACAAGCATGAGGACCCGAGTTTAGATTTCTAGAACCCACATAAAAGCCAGGTGCAGGAAAAGGATCCTACCCCTAAACTTCCCTTGGCTCCAAAACTGCTTCACTTCCTGCCCCCTGGAAATCACTACCCTCAGTAGCTCCTTCATGACTCCGTCTAGTCCATGGTTAGGTTCCTGTGTCCATGTTTCCATGACCCTATACAGGGAAGCTGGTAACAGCCCTCCTCTCTTAGTTCAGTAATGGTGGTCATTCTCTCAGTGACCACAGGGCAGGCATGGTGGTCATTCTCTCAGTGACCGCAGGGCAGGCATGGTGGTCATTCTGATCCACATCCTCTTCCCCATCTGTTGTAACATTCACACTCAAGCTGTGTCTCTTCTCTGGTGTCATTACTCTTCTGTGTGTGTGTGTGTGTGTGTGTGTGTGTGTGTGTGTGTGTGTGTGTGTGTGTGTGTCGGGGAGGGTGTACACATGTATGCATACACACACACACAACTGGAGAGCAGTTATGTAGTTTGCTTTCTCTTAAATTCCATCCCCCGGTCATAAACTATCTGCTGGATAGGATATATAACTGTTGATCACCCAAAGGAAACCAAAATTTAAATTATCACACACAAAATTCAGTGGGTTAATTGCTGTACTCTAAACTTTTCCCCATAACTAACTTTTCAAAAACATCACAGATACATTTTGAAACCAACTGCCTGGAAGTCTTTGCATTGTTGACTCATTTCCAATGTCAATGACCAGTGTCACTGAATCCTTTTGAAAATTTTCAGTAGTTCTTAAACTGTTCTGTCCCCTCGAGTCCCATATTGCTCTCTGTAGTTAAGGGCTCCATCAGTTCACAACAGAACCACTTAAATGGAATGAAGGCCTGCCACCCTCAGCCTTGACAGACCCTCCACAACACGACACTAGAGTCAGACTTTCTGCAAGCATGCCTTTACAGTGTTTCTCTGAGCTGACATATGTTCAGTACATTTTTTAAAGCATATTAATGTCTCTTGACCCCTCTTTCCCTTCTAATTTTATCCTAACTGATGCCTTAAAGGCAATTATTGGGTCCTTCTGTGTAATAGTATCTATTACAAAACAATTGCCTCTCTGTCTTTGTATCTTACATAAAACAGTAAGTGTCCTTACTTTTCCTTTTAAATGAGAACAAGGGCTTTAAAACATTGTCAATTGACTAGATTATCCTGCCATTAACAATCTGAAAGGTAATGTCCAAAAAAAGAAAAGCAGACACTGGGATGACTGGTGGGCTGGTCGTGAGGAAAATGTAAAGTAACGCAGTAACAATATACCAGCTCTTTCCCAGCTCAAACCAGAGTGACAAAAATTAAAATGAGCAGCAACACTAAATGTTGGCGTGTGTTTACGGACCTTTACACACTGCTAGTGAGAAGAGCACTCAGCACAACTACTTTGGAGAAGCGTGTGTGTATGTGTGTGTGTGGTGTGAAAAATGAATCATACGTCCACAGTATGAGCCAACAATTGTTCCCTTAGTCTTTTTCCCAAAAGAAAGCACATAAATACAATAAGATTTTCTATGAATAGGATTAGTGGAAAAGCTATTATTATTTTGCTAAATGGTCATGCCAAACTGCCTTCTAATTATTTCATGTTTATTCTGACAGATCTATCCAACTCTCAAGCTTAGTCAGAAAAACTTCCTTTTGTGATGTTTGTGATGGGCAGCAGTTAATGCAGAGATTCTTGCATGGTCAGCATGCTGAGAATAAATGACCAAGTGCTCAACACTAAATAAGACTTCTGTCTCAATGCAGTCATGCCCAGAAGATTCAAGGGACATTGTGGAAGAAGGGTTGGAAAGAAGGTAGGAATAGGTGGGCTTGAGGATGACTGCTGTGTGATGCTGTCTTCTGGTCGGGACATGCGGGGCACTCAAGAATGCACAGCAACTCTGTCTACCCCCACATGACCTGCATGGCATCAAACCAATCGAACTGGCATGCCTGGGGGAGGGGGTCCCAAGGCCCCATCCCCTTGGGGAACTACTGACAGTCGATGGTTGCTAGGGGCGGGAATATTATCCATCTTTAGGGGTGTGGCCATTGGTAGGCTGCCCATACTCCAGTGAACAGTCCTATACCTATGTGTATACACTAACTGAACTCAGTGGGATATTTTTAAAAACAGATAAGGACCATGATGTTAGGAACAGAAATTTCAGGGAATTCTAATGAGAAAGAGGGGGATAGATAAAATCAAAGTATGTTGTGTATATGCTTGAGAGTCTCAAAGAATAAATAAAATATTATTTTAAAAGATGACAATTGGTTTATTCACAATATCTCCAATTTGGAAATTGTCTTCAAGCTACAAATGGGAGAATAGATTTTTTAAAATTGAGATATATTTATAGTATGGGATTTTTTTTAGCTATCAATATGAAAAGACTCCTAGTACACACCAAAATCATAACAAATTGAAGATGACAGGAACAGAAGAATAGTATATATGGTATCATTTATATAAGGTCTGAAATGAAAAAAAAAGTATGTATATAAGTAGTCATTCCTAACCAAGAAGCTATCCAAATGACAACCACTTGTACAGAATAGATTAGTCTTCTCCCATGGAGTCTCACTGAGTATATAAAAGTCCCTAGCAATAACAGGCCAACACAAAATCAACTCAGTGGTAATTTTGGAGATTTCTTTGTGGGGGTATCTCATATTGCTTTGTTTGGGCATTGTTTACCTTATTAGTCTTTGGCTTGGATAGTATGGTCTCCAATTTTGTGCTTTTGTGTTGTGTGTGTGTCTGTGTGTGTGTGTGTATCTTGTGCCTTTCCTCTTTTTAAATTTGCCTGCTGTTTTTCTAAAGAGAGAAAGAGGACATTGAGTTGGATAGGTGGGGTGGTGAGGACGGTCTGGGAGGAGAAGGGGAAGGGAAACTGATCAGAATATATTATATGAAAATACTTATTTCCATAAATCAGAAAACATATGGCATATAAGAAAAGAAGCCAGAAAGTGATTGTTGATCTGGTTTAAAGGGAATTATTTCAGAAGGAAAATAAGAATTTTCCATGGAAACAGAAATATTTGCTGTCTTATTTGAGGACCACTGTATGGATGCACACAATTGCCAACACTCACCAAAGTGAAGTTATCCCTGTGCCCTTTATTGTGTCTTAATTATATTTCAATCAAAGAAAAACTTGCAGTGTTTCAAAAGCAGTAGAAACACTTTGTAAATCTGCAAAGATAACAAAGGGAAGAAATGGCTCGGAATCCAGAGGCCCTGCCATCCAGAGATCCTCATTTCCAGGATTTGGCTAATCTGAGCCCCACTATCATTCCTCTCCTTGGCACACCCTCTACGAGCCATGCCAGGGAGCATGTGACAGCCCAAAGGCAGGAAGCCAGTGGAAAGAGCAAAGAGGCTGGACAAAGGGCTTTCACATGGCCAAGAGCTGGCAGCTCTGCCACTCTGTCCGCCAGGCCCGGGGTCAGGCCTGGTGAAGAGAATGAAATGGACCAATGGACAAAAGAGCTCTCTCCTCTGCTTCCAGAGGCAATCGCGGTGCTCTTCATGCTGTCAATGCTAGTAAAAGAGGTAGCAGAAAGCAGAAGGGAAACACTCAGGAAAGGGGTAGTGTAGGGGCTGGGGACTTAGTGTGGCTGGTAGGCTGATTGCTTAGCAAGTCAGAAGCCCTGGGTTTCCATTTCCAGTTCATATAAACTGAGTGTGGGAGGGGGTACATTCCTGAAATTCAGCACTCAGGAAGTGGAGGCAGAAGGACAGGAAGTCCAAGGTCACCCTCAGAGTCAAAATAGTGAGTTCAAGGCCAACTTAGGCTACATGGTACCTCATCTGTAAGAAAGAGGAGAGATTTGAGAGAAAAGAAGGAGAGAGAGAGAGAGCAAAAGGAAGGAGGGAAAAAGGAAGGGAGGGAGGAAGGAGAAGGGAAGGAAAAGGGGAAGGAGAGGGGAGGAAGAGGAGGAGAGGTGGGGGAGAGAGAAAAAAGCATAAAAGGAAGCAACAAGAAAAAGAGGGTTTATAGAAAAAAAAGTTTCAAAAAGATTGTTGTGAGACAGAGGCATGTGAGCCGTTCTCTTTGCTGACTCCTCCCCTTGTTGGTGATATGATTGTCGTGTTGTATGAAGTTTTCCTGCGAAGACCCCGACAGATGGCTACTCACCACACATAACAATAATGACAGAGCATCGATGACAGAGCGACATCAAGGATCCAATCTGAGTCTAACTGGGTGAGTCAATGCTTTGATTGGGCTTACTCACTGAACATACATAACCCCCAAATAGCTGTACCACTGGGAAGTCCCACCCCAGTGTGGATGATGTCCTCCCATAAGGGTCTGCATAGATGGAGTTTCTCCTCAGCTAGTCTTCCATGTTTTAATACTCTACTGGCTCCCAAAGTCAGGAAACCTGTGTAGCTTGAGTAAAATTACAAACCTGGGAGGGTGGAGTAAGCAAGAGTGGCTGGGCTCCTAAGACCATCCCCACCCGTGTCTAGGGGGGAATATCAACAGGTCTCAGCTGGTGGGGGCCTTTTGTTAAGTATCATAGTGCAGTGATGAAGATGTTGATGCTGTCATGCTGGGAGGATAGTGTTCTACATCATCACAGACAGTAGTACTGAACCTGTCAACTCCGATTATCAGTGATGATGTCATCGCCAACCCAACTTGACATCATCACTGATAATTGAAATTGACAGGTTCAGTACTACTGTCTCTGAGGTTGTAGAACACCCAGTTCAGCATTTCCAGATCGTATTAGGTGTTTGGTCACACTCCACTCGAGAGACAAAGGCAAGAGGAGGGTTCAAAGTTATCTCTAATAACATAATGAATTAGAGGCCAGCTGTGGCTACATGAGGGCATGTGTATCTATGTGTTTGGATATGCACCTTCATATGTATATGATGCGAATGCATGTGTATAGGAGAGTGAGGCTGCAAAACCACTGAGAATTCAAGGCCAACCTGGGCTACATATTGAGACCTGGTTAAAAAACAGTACCTGTTTATGTATGTATAGTAAGCTTCTACAGCTAAAAATAACATAAAAATTATCTAGACCCGTATATTTTATAGTATCAATCCAACCAACATGGATATTTTTGCAGCAGTCTGCATAAATACTGTACATGTATGTACACACACATACATAAACTCCCAGACAATATACACATACATACATATGCCCACATACCAAAATTCTCAAGCATCCACAGTGGATTTTTAGATAAACAGATCTTAACATGAAGTTCACAGAGAGGCTAAATGGCTTCCTGTGTGTGTTTATTTCCCGTATTGCCAATAAGGAAGTCCAAAGAGGACGAGGACACTTTCTTCCCAACAACTCAAGAGTTTCAATAGGTTTTTTTCAAAGATTCCCTCCGCACCCTGTGCCCCAAGCAAAGGATTCCTGCTGTGTGGCTTCTGAAGATCTCACTTATAACAGCTGAATGGGGAGCCTGAATGGGCAGTAAAACCCACACCAAACCTCTCTTTGCACCCCATGTGGGGACAAGAGGTGACTTTGTTCACTTACAAAGGCTGGATAGAGGGAGCGACAAACTGGCCCTATGGTCTAAGGAGTTTTCTTTCAAACAAATCCTTTTAAAGGGATCTAAATCACGCCACTCACAAGGAGGCTGCACAAGAAACTGAAGGGACTCTTTTAGCTCAATCACAGCCCCAGCCTGAGGAACGGCAATTGCATAGTCTCTTCCTTGGCAGCCCCTCTCTTACATTCCTCCAATGGGACTGCCTTGCTTAGGGCCACATTTGCCTCTCTGAAGAGAGGAACTTGTCTTGTTATTGTTCCTCCCCTAACCAAAACAAAAACAAAAACAAACAAAAACAAAAAAAAAACCCAAAACTGTCTTCCTCTTCCTTGATATGGCTTGCTTTATGACATGTGAGCATAAGATCAGAGGTGCCCCCTGCCTTTACAAAATTGTCTTAAAACATGGTGCTTTGGGACACTTAATTGTATTGTGCTTGTGGTATTTTGGCTTCAAGTGTGGCCAATCTTTTGACACTGCAATATGACGGCCATTTACAAATGTGTGTTGGACTGCGCTCACAAGTATCCTGGGGTACCTAAGGCCTCCGTTTTTTTGTTTGTTTTTTTTTTTTTTTTTTTTTTAGCACTTTAAAGGGTAGCATGGAGTCTGAGGAGATGGCTCGGTGGATGAGTGTCCTTGCTATGCAAGCATTAGGACTCAAGTTTGAATCGGCAGCTCCTCCATATAAACCAGATGTAGCTGTGGATGCCTGCAACATCAGCATGGCATTGCTTTCATTAGGATTACAATTGCTGGGATAAACACAAGGACCAAAAGTAAGCTGGGGAGGGAAGGGTTCATTTGGCTTACACTTTTTTATTGCTTGTTGACCAAAGGAAGTAAGGACAAGAACAGGAGGCACAAGCTGATGCAGAGGCGATGGAGGGGTGGTGCTTATTAGCTTGTTCACATGGCTTACCCAGCCTGCTTTCTTATATAATTCAGGACCACCCACCCAAGGGTTGCCCCAACCGCAATAGACTGGGCCCTTCCACATCAATTACTAACTAAGAAAATGCCTCCAGGCTTGCCTACAGCCAGATCTTATGGAGGCATTTGACTCAGTTGAGGTTCCTTTCTCTCAGGTGACGATAGCTTGTGTCAAGCTGACATAAAACTAGCCAGTACAGGGGTGCTGAGACAAGAGTATCCCAGGAGTTTGCTTTCCCAGCTATCAGCCTATCTCTGGTGGAGGACTTGGGACTGCATGAGAGACCCTCAAGGCAACAAGGCAGAGAGCTATACAGAATATATACCTGTGCACTCAGGCGCCCATACAAAACACACAGGAAATAGATAAATAAGTCAATTAATGAAGAGTAGAATGTGGTAGAACCTTTCACATGTTCTACTAGACCTGTTTGAGGTCCTGGCAAACTATATTGGGTATGCGCAGCCCCTACAGCAATGGTCTAGACAGAAAATGTACTGTTAGTTAAGCCCTCTAATCTGAATCTACCTGGACCAGGTAGCTTTGGGCTCATCCCATGGGACCAGACTCTTTCCTACAAATTGAGAATTGTCACTCCATACCTTGGGAGCCTCCCTGAGAGCAGAGTGCACTCCACTTCCTGCAACCATGGAACCCCAGAGACTAGGAGGATTTTCTGACGCAAATGGAAGAGGACAGACTCTAAGGTTCCCTCCTTTGTTTTCTCACACCCAGTGAGGCAACAATCCAGTTGGTATCATGGAGATGCGGAGAAGCTTGGATTCAAATGAATATCGTCCTTATCTATTTTCTGTTATGTGAGTTTGAGTAAGTTATTTCCCAGCTCTGAAAACCCCTGTTCATTTGTTCAGCCAAGGGGATTAAAATGAAAAGAGGTCTATGAGATACTATGGGGCCTACATAGTTTTCTAAGAAAACATGAAGGGAAAAGAGAGATGGGTTCATCTGGTAAAGGCTCAGGGCCACACAGCCAGATGGCCTTAATTCAAATCACAGGTGATGCAGACGGTGAATAGAGAGAGCCAGAGAGAGAAAGAGAGAGCACTAAATTAAGTAAGTTTTTTTTTAAAAAAAGAGAACACATAGAGAAGAGAAACAGTGAGAGAGAAGGGGTCTCTACCCAGGCTGCAATAATCACAGCAAGCTTGGCCTGCTCCTGCCCTTTATACTGTTCAGCCATCACAGAAACCCCACCCTTCTGCATTGCTTCCTTCACTTCCTTACCCATATATCTGGACCAACAGACACTACCTTAGAACATTTTGCATGGCACTGAACAAAATGAAACCTAAGCAACAGTGCCTTGAACGCCATAGATGATACTAATAATTTTTATTATTGAATTTAAAAGTTATAGCTTGTATTTTATTTAAGATCTTTATTGCTCATGGATATATGCCTGTGCATGCTCATTTGCAGGGTGGTGAACATTTGCATATGGGTGCATGTGTATGTAGGGGTCAGAGGTCAAACTCGTGCTGTTGCTCAGGGGAAATCCACTTAGTGCCTTCTTTTGAGACAATGTCTCCAGCCTAATGCTTGTCATGTAGGCTAGATGATGGGCAGGTAAGTCTCAGGGACCCACCTTTCTTTGCCTGCCCAGCACTGGGATTACAAGGCCATGCCACCAGGCCTGACTTTTTAATATGAGTTCTGGGAATTGAACCCAGGTCCTTGCATTTGCAAAGCAAGCAGTTTGTCTATGATACTTCCACAAACATATATTTAATTTCTTTAAAAAAAGTAATAGAGACATATAACCTTGCTTGGGGACTAGAATTTGTGGAGGCATTCTCTCCTCTTCTCTCCATTGTTCTCTTTCATGGTCCACATCCCTTTTCCCCTTGTAGATGAAAAACAAGGAAGGATGAAGGGAAGGCTTGAGGATGAGAACAAGGGACAGAAGAACAGTGCTGTGGGACAATGGTCTTGTACTTTGTAAACATTTGTCATTTGTATTTTAATAAAACACTGATTGGCCAAGGATCCAGGCAGGAAGTAGAGGCAGGGTTATCAGGCAGGAAGTAGAGGTGGGGCAACCAGAACAGGAGAATTCTGGGAAGAGGAAAGGCTGAGTCTGCAGTCATCACTCAGACACAGAGGAAGCAAGATGAGAATGCCTCACCGATAAAAGGTACCAAACCACGTGGCTAACACAGACAAGAATTATGAGATAATATTAAGTTATAAGAGTTAATAAGAAGCCTGAGCTAATAGGCCAACCAGTTTATAATTAATGTAGACCTCTGTGTGTTTCTTTGGGACTGAACAGCTGTGGGACCAGGCGGGACAGTAATCTCTGTCAACAGGACAGGAGAAAGGAGACGGAAGAAAACAGAAGTAAAACCGAAAAAGAAAAGCAACTTGGCACAAACTAATTTCTTTACCTCTGAGTAACGGACTCAGTAGTCATTTTTCTTTCACATCAGACGGCTCTTCACATCTTGCTCCTGGCTCAGTGCACACTCAATGAGCCCAGGCTCACCACAGCTGCTGCCTGAGTGTTCTGGAAGTTAAAGTCACATAGAATGTTCCCAGTGGACTGTCCCAGAGTGACTGAGACTGGAATGGGCTGATTTCCCCAAATGAAATTAGCCTATAAAAATGACAATAAGATGAATGGAAAATGACTCTACCCATCCTTTGAAACAGCTTCACACCAATAGCAAAGCTACTTGAAGAAAAACCCTGATGCTGGACCTTCAACAACATCAGCCCCAGAGTTAGGAAGCTGCTCTTTCTGTACCTGTCCTCCTTCTAGTAACCTCTGTCTTCTGCAAATCATGCATCTGGTCAGTCATCCAACACGTACTTAATGAGGAGCTGTAGTGGGCCAGGCATTGAGTACAGGTGGAATTACAACCAAGAGGCAAAAAGACACACACCTCTACCTTCATAGAGAATAATAATTAATAAGGAAATCAGGAATTTAGGGGAACATGAAAGAGTGATGTTTTGGTGTAGGTTCATGGGCCCAGACTTAGAAAGCACTGTGCTGGGGGTTTGGATAAATCAGTCACAGCAACCACATAAATGAATGGAACCGAGAGCCAGAGAGCTTAAGGCTATTCATAGTTATTAAGGTGATGAGCTGATTTAATTATGTTCAATGTCCAAAAAAATTTAATTCCCATTGGCCAAAAACATAAGAAGTGTTTTTTTAAGTGGAAAATTTTATAAAATGACTGTCCTCCAGTGGCAAAGCATGGCAAAGCACCGTGAGTGGCTGCCTTTAGCTTCAACCCCCTCTACTATTAGCACTGTTCACTACGCTCCCATTGCAAAGGGCATCGAGAACTTGAAGTTTTCATTCTAAGCAAACAATGTCCTCTACAGAAGCCATGAAAACCATCACAGACTGAGGCTGCTTTCAGTGTCAGAAAACCAAAGAGACAAGGATCATTCTAACCCAGCAACTGCCCTGTCCATCGTCAACCACAGTGGCCATCCCCCCCATCCATTCTCTCCAAGGACGCCTGCCTAATGCATGCCTAATGCATCTCTCTGATGCTCTTGGGTCCACACTGTGAAGCATGATGAGTTTGTTATGTGCTGGTACCATCAAACAATTTAGTAGCAAGCATTTGCACTTAGCTTTGTGTGGGTGAGCTACCGCACTAGGTCTCTGGAAGAGTCAGGAAGTGATGGGTTTAAACCCGAGTCAGCATTCTACTTGCATCCATCACAAGAGTGTACCAATGCCTCTCGGGCCACATTCTCTGAATTTCCAAATGGGCCACTGAAACATGAAGACTTAGTAACTCTCTAACTTTTGGGAAGATATTAACTAGTCTTCATACAAGAACTCTAATCACTTTAAGTTGTACAATTTTTATGTATATTTATGAATATATATCTCATACTGTCACACTTATTTTCCAATCCCTGAAGCCAGATTTATACATTTCTTCTTTAAAGGAAGACAATGAAGCTCTTAGGCTTTCTCAGCTTACTGTTTCATTGACTACTGTTGAAGTCTGTCGCTGCAGTCTGTACACACACATACACACACACACACACACACACACACACACACACACACCATAGGAGATCTGGTAAAGAGTGGGTATAACAGTACTACAGCTTGCTTCTCAGTTGCTGTAACAAATCCTTGACCAAAAGCAACTCGGGAAGGAAAGGTGTTCCTTAAGTTTACAGCTTATGGTCTGTCACAGATGGAAGCCAAGACAAGCACTCAAAGTGGAAATCTGGAGGAAGCAATTGAAGCAGATGATGGGGGAATGCTGCTTCCTAGCTTCTTCTGGGTTCATGCCCACCCACCCCCTTACACAGCTCAGGGCCACCTGGCTAAGCATGACGTCATTCACAGTGGGCTGGGTCTTCTAGATTAATCAGAAATATCTGCGCCACAAACAAGCCCACAGGGCAATCTGATGGAGGCAGTTCCTCAATTGTGGTTCCCTATTCCCGGATATGCCAAGTTGACAAATGAAGCTATGGCACTGTGTGCCAATAAAACTTTATTTTTGAAAATAGGCCACGGGCCAGCTTTAGCTCACTAGTTTGCCCAAGACCTGTTCTAAACTGCTAACTTTTGAAGTGTGCGATTGGTGCTTTCTAAACAACAGACACACTACTGTGAGAACAGAAGTCTCTGAAAGAAAAGGTTGGGAATCAATTTATGAATTGTCTTTATGTCCACAGCAGGAAAAAAAAGATTGGCGAGATTTAGGGGAAGTGACTGATGGTCACAGGATGAGTAGCAGGAGTGATGAGACTGGGGGTCCAGAAGAAAATGGGTTCCTTCGGCTGACGTCCGACAGCATTTGCTCTAGATGTCTACAACATGCCAAAATGGAATGATCTTAAGGCCGTGATGGATGGAGAATTAAACAGAACTTACAGATTTTTCTTTTGAAAAGGTATTTTTGACTATGAACCAAAACATAAGCAATATTATGTTAGTAATATTTTAAGAGATGACTTTCTTGTGTGTGTGTGCATTTCTATGTGAGTACAGTTTTGCACACATATGGACCTCAGTATCATTCCTTGAGTGCTGGTCACTGGCCACCCTTTCTTTCTTTCTTTCTTTCTTTCTTTCTTTCTTTCTTTCTTTCTTTCTTTCTTTCTTTCAGCAATGTCTCTCACTGTCATGGAATTTGTTGAGTAGACCAGAATGGCTGGCCGGGAGTCCACCTGTCTCTGCTCCCCAGTGCTGGGGTTATGAATGCACATCCACTGTGCTCAACTGTTTTGCGTGGGATATGGAAACCAAAGGCAGCTGTACCTCTTCCTACAGACTCAAGCAAATAGACAAAGTGGTTTGCTCTCTTTTCCTCTTGGTGTAGGAGGTGCTTCTTCATTTGTATTGCTTTCATTGGTTGAATAAAGAAAACTGCCTTGGCCTTTTGATAGGGCAGAAATCAGGTAGGCAGAGTAGACAGGATGGAATGCTGGGAAGAAGGGAAGTGTGGCAGATGCCATGTTTCTCTGGCCCAAGATGGACACTGGTTAGACTCATGCCAGTAAGCCACCTCCTCGTGGTGATATACAGATTACTAGATATGGGTTAGTTTAAGATGTAAGAGTTGGCCAAGAAGAGGCTAGAACTAATGGGCCAGGCAGTCATTTAATTAATACAGTTTCTTCGGGTATAAGCTAGCCAGGCGCCGGGAACGCAGCCCGCTCCTCCTCTTGCAACATCCTCTAGTGCTATCAGTGATCTAATTCACAAAAGAGAATCATAAAGGTGAGAAATGTCAAAGGGCAAATATGTACAATGCTTTTTGTGAACATTGATAATCATATGTCTGTGACTGCAAGTCTTGTAGGATTCACTCAGATCCGTGGACACTGACAGTTTCCTTGGTGTCTGTTCTTCCTTTAGGTGTCGTCTACCAAGAGTTTGCTCTGGTATCTACTCAGCTCTGGGGGATAAGAGAGACTCAGTTTTGGTTCTTAGGAGAGTAGAGAATAAGGATAATTTGGAGTAGAAGTAGAATTAGTAAACACATATGTGCAATATGTCAGTTACCATACATATACACATAATTACAGTTTGACTGTGTTGTATGTGTTATATAGAGTTCAATTCATTACATGGCATATATGCCGTAATACAAACACAGTGCAACACAGTGGGTGAGGGAAACATCAAGAGAGATTTTTTTTTTAAAAAATATTTATATATTTTTATTTCATTTGTGAATGTTTGCCTGCATGTAAGTATGGGTACTACATGCAAGTCTTATGCCTGAATAGGTCAGAAGAGGGCATCAGATTCCCTGGAACTAGAGTTACTGACAGTTGTGACCCACCATCTGGGTACTGTGAGGCAACTCTAGGTCTTCTATGAGTGCAATCAATGGTGTTACCTGCTCAGTCATCTTCCTAGGCCCTGAGAGCTTTTCTTACCACAGCCCAGTGGTCAGTACACATTATTAATTGCACCCTCACAACAACCTTGCAGGAATTCAACACCTGAATTCCAAGAGCAGAGTTAGTACAAAAGTTCCGAGAGTAAATGTTTCTCACCCCAGAGCTTGTGTTTTCCATTTCTTTCCCTTAATACTTGCTAGTTAATGGGTCAATCTCAACAACAGAAGCTGAGTAACCAGAAGCTCCCAATCCCCAAGTACTTGGAACAGATGAAAGTAAGAGGTTCTACAAAAGGGCCCCGAGGAGCAATGATAGTATCTGGGGAATGAGGGTACGGGAGCCAGTGATTATTACCATGTGACGGGGGCAATACTGAGGGGCCTTTGTGGTGGCATCTTTGGTGGTGTTCTCTGCTAAGTTGAGGAATTAAAGATTTCTAGTCTCTGACCCCATCCCAGTTATCACTGTCAGCCTCTCTGTGTTTTGTAGACAGAGTGAGGAAGGCATTGACCTGAAGTGTGTTCACCTTTTGCAGGCCCCCTGGAGACCAATACAAGGCAAGCCAGTGGCGGGTGGCACCAAAAATATCTACTTTGATATTGCAGATGCCAGCATGACTTAGCCAAGAGCAATGGCATGTGTTTTGAGTCCACGATATTCCAGAGACTAAGACGGGATGGTTACTTGAAGTTCAAGACTAGTCTGGACAACAAACAAAGACTTCATGTCGAAAACAGGAGCCAAGGACTGGGGAGATAATTTAGTAAAGTCTTTGCCTTGCAAGCAGGAGGACCTGAGTCCAATGTCCAGAACCCACACGGAATAAGCAAGGTGTGGTGGTACACACTTGTACCCCCGGCATTGGAGAGGAAGAAACAGGTACATTCCTGGAGTTTTCTGGCCATCCAGCATAGCCTACCCTGGCGAGCCTTGGGTCAACGAGAGGCCCTGTCTCAACAAACAAACAAGACTAGAAAGGTCACTCAGCAGTTATGAGCACTAGCAGCTCTTCCAGAGGACCCCAGTTAATTATAGCATCCCTGATTCCCAATCACCTGGAAGTCTAAGGTAGCTGATTCCTTCTTTAGGACCTGCAGGTAACCACCCCACCCCATACATGGCAAACATACACAAGCCAAAATGGACAGTGTCTAAGGAACAACTGTGAACACTGTATTCTGGTCTCCACATGAGTGTGCACCCATGGGCACATGTGCCATATCACTTGAGTCCGCTTGCACAAACATGAACCCGCACACACACGAGTAGGAATGAATGTGACTGTCACGGGATAAGTGAGAGTCAGCGAAGAGCTTTAGAGTATACGTCTGTCTTGAAAATAAACCAGCAGTTGTTTGATATTGGAACAAAATTGACAACAGAGTCTCTGCAACGCTTCTGTCACTGCAAGCAGAGCAGATGGTGTCTCAAGCAGCAAAGAGGGAATCTGGCAGAGAAAAGTCTAAGGGAAAAGAGCGCGTGCGACTGTCAGATCTTGGAGTCGCATTGAGACATCCAGGAAAGGAGCCCGGCAATATCTCAAAATCCAACAAATTACTTTTAAAGTCGCTGTGTGAGTCAGGAAGATGGATGGACTGGGGCTGTGTCTACACGGTCAGAAAACTGCCAGGTCTGCAGAGCAGCTTCATCAGGAAGCCTTCTGGCTAGAAGCCCTGATTTATTATATTGATTTTGAAGATTTTTATGGCATCTTCTTCTTTGGGATGCCTACGTAGACTCAGCAAAGTTGGCTTCGTATGTCATAAAAGAAAACATATGCGGCCCAATTAAAGGAACAAATCTCATGTTTCCTGTCATGTTGAAGTCCCAAATTACAGAACCTAATATGTAACAATAAAAACTAAATGCTAAGAAGTCACACAAATCATAATTAAGATCAGGTAGTGTGTCAAGTGTGTTTGCATGAGTTGATATGTGAAGAAAAATCTGGCATATTTTAGTGTAATTGGATGCATTATGAAGAAATGTCTCTGCTATGCTTGTGTGTGTGTGTGTCCTGGCATTGTGAATCCTCTCCTTCCAGAGGATAGCGGTACAACGACATGATTTGCATTCAGTGTTTTAAGAATGAACTTGGAATGTCACCCACCATTCCCTTCCTTTCCCCCAACACTCATCCATCACAGGAGTCTCTGGTTGCCCAGGCATTGAATGTCAACATATGTCTTCTAAATACATCTCAACTTTACACCGCATGCTTGGGAAAATAGGTAATTTCAGTGTGGCTTTACATAGCCAAGTCATCATTGGGGAAATGACTCAAGTCTTGTAATGCCCTTCCTGGCCAGTTCTGACCTGAATAGACCCACCTCAGTCACTCTGCCCCAGCTACATAGCCTCCTAGCTCCCTATCTCTAGCATGTGCTTAGCTGTTCTTGACTGAAACATGGAACTTGATGTCCCTTCATCTGGTAAAATAAAAATATAACTTAAAAAAAGAAAACATCTTCCATAAAGTCCATAACTAGGTTTAAATGCCACTTGCCAGAGAGGCTGCTCTGCACTCTCTGACTTCAGAATGAAGCCAGGCTCTCCTCAAGCATCTCGCCACCATCTACTCTCACCCCTCATGAGGGAACTTCTTGATGAACTCCACCATCCCCATCCACATGTCCGGGATCATCTCCAGGGCAGATACGATGGATTAGACTGTCTTGGTCGGGTTGTATCACAACTGAATTTGTATCTGGGGCTTGTTTTTTAATCATGGGCTGCAGAGCACATAAAGAGATGGCTGAAGTTTTAAGGAAGCAGATCTCCTACTGGGTTTGAAGAAGCAGCTGCCAAATGGTACAGAGGGCCGCATGGCTAGGAAGATTTGAGCAGAGGACCCAGCAGTGGTCTAGGAAGGAAAAGATATTAATCAGTCCTTCTCATGATGGGAGCTGAAGTTTGCAAAGAAATGGAGCCCGAGCTGAGACTTTGGCCCTGGGTGTCATTGGTGATTTTAGCCTTGAGCCGTGCTGAGCAGACAATCCAATTACATCATGCCAGACCAGGCCTCAAATCATAAAAGTGTGTTGTTTCAAGCTGTTAGGTGAGTGGGGGTGTTATGCAATGCTGAAACAATTCAGTCTCTAAATATCTTAAATAAAGAATATATCTCTATTTGGCATGTTATTTATTAGCGATATTATTATCATTATTTTCTTTTTCTGCTCCACCCCCCCCCGTGTGTGTGTCTGTATGTTAGAAGTATGGGTATGCAGGTTACTCATGGAAGTTCCATTTCCTGATAAAGCACCTATAATTAGATGGACATGCATTGAATACTTACTAAATGGTAGAATAAACTTTCACTAGAGAACAGTGAAAGCTTGCTTCACAGAATATGAAGATGGAACCCCCTATGTCAGGTGACTTCCAGAATGCAAGGATCAGAGGGGTTCCAGGTCATCCTGGGCTACCTGGTGAGTTCAATGCCTGTCAATCAAAGACTCACTTTGAAAGATATCTACTTATTGAAATAAATAAAACTACTTTTGAAATAGAAATTTCTACAGGACAAAACATTTCTAATGGTTAAAAACCAAAACTCTGTGTTTGTGTGTGTGTGTGTGTGTGTGTGTGTGTGTGTGTGTGTGTGTGTGTGTGTGTATGTAAGACTGGGTGAATAATAAAGAGGAATTAATGGATTTGGGAGGGAGGGAGAGATGTGGTTGGGACAGGATGGAGTAGTGGGAGGGATAAAGAAACAGTCAGTTCTCATGTATGAAGTTCTCAAAAAAATAAAATTAAGAAAACATAAAAGTTATAAAAATAAACAAGTCAAGAAACATTATCCAGAGTGTATTGAGGGGAAAAAATGAATAGTAAAACAAAGCAAAATGATAACCTCAGGATATTTTGAGAAATTATCATGGCTCCAAAAAGTAAACAAAGAATTAAAAAATGGACCCAATGGAATAAATAGGGTATGAATGGGGCATTGACAAAGCCAGAGAAGAAAAGCCCAGATACTAAAAGATAAAAACCTCACAGGCAGTGGTCTGCTAAAGAAATCAATAGATCCATTCTCTCCTCCACAGTAGCCAACCGTGCAGTTAGGACACTGGTCTACACACACAGCTTGCAAGAATATAAAGAGGTCCAATGCTTGGCCAGAAGTTGGCAGTCTGTATTGTATCCCACAGCACATGGGTCATATTCATTGTATCTCCATAGGGAAGCAAACCCACACATGAACAAGGGATGGCTGTCTTGACAGGCCCGACCGAGCCTTGGGTCCTACGGCTGCTTTGGTGTCCCCTCTCTCTAAAGGCTGCTTCTTCCTTCCAATTAGAATGGTTTCATCTCAGCAACACCCACAGGCCCGATGCTGCATCATTACAGGCCCTGGAGCACACACGCATTTCCTGCTTCCTGGACACTGGTGCTCCCACCTTCTCTTGTTGTTAGGGAACTGCCCCAGTTCTGGTGAGCACATTGGCAAGCATGCTGAAGGTTCTAGAGCTCCTGACGGAAGAGGAACTGTTTCTTCCCAGGTGCCACGCCTTCCCTTTTAAGTGTTGTTTGAACAGATGTCAAGGAAGGGAAAAGTCAATGAGTGAGAGGGTACTTAAGAATGGATCTGGGTGTCTAGCTGATCCCACCGTTCGCCTGTGAAATGTTTGTGAGCACTTGATTGCCCAGCTGGTGACACTGTTACAGGAGGGTGCGCAGCGCTGTCCCCCAAACTAGACTGCTGCCACTATCCTAAGTTCAGCTGTGTCTGCTGGAGAAAGGTCATTGCCACAGGGCTTTTTCACTGTTCCGCTTCCAGAATTAAACAAGATCGCAGGGAGCTCACTGGAGTATCCAGCCACCCCTCCGTATCAGTTGTATGTTTCTCTTCCCTAATGACTTGGTGGCCTCAGGGTGTCAGGGAAGAGTACAGACATTGTGGAAAAACCAGCGGGGAGGGAGCACCATCATTTCAAACTGTGAGGACATTATTGTCTATGCTGGGCACAGACTTTCCAACACAGATGGCTTTGGGCCCATCCACACTCCTGTAGGAACCCTCACTCATGCTCTGTAAGGAAATACAGTAAGCTCACTGGCATCCTCAGACTGAACTTGGCTAGAATCATGCTTTGGCTTCTCCTTGGGACCGTATGAGGAGGGTGGACATTGCTTAGCCCCCACCCACAGGAAGAAAATTCTCACAACAGGGAGGATGTGGGATCTATAGAAGTGGAGCCTGTCTCGAGGTAGTGAATATGTGTTTGGGGATGTTCTATTTCTGCTTCCTGATCTACAGGTAAGGGGCCAAGCAGCTGCCACAAGTTCCGACTGCCAGGAGGTCAGCTGCCCATGGCAGTGCCCAGCTCTGCCATTATGGACTATGTCCGTTCGGAACCTCCTCCTGCAGCTGCTTCTTGCCAGGTATTTGGTCACAGCAATAAGAAAAGTTAACTAATACTGGTCACATATTCAATTCAGTGAGCCAGACTTAAAAATATCTACTATATATAAATACAATGAACGCCTGTATCATGTGAGCTTTGGCTACAGGGGCTGTGGTTGCAACATGTCTGTACTATATGGGATCAAGTGGAATCAAATCTACCAATATACTGCTAGTTGTTAAAATCAAGCATCCAAATACTATAAAGGTATATGGGTGTATTTTAGGTATATTTAGAAAGTATATTGACCTATGAATCCATGTATTGACCTGTAAATATTTAGAGGAATGTCTGAGACCATAGACTCCAAACTGACAGCACCAGTTCTCTCAGGGGTGGGTACAACAGCTGGAGGTGCTGATGAGATATTTACTGCAGTTGTGTTATTTTGTATAATAATAAAGAGATGAGAGACAGGTTAACTAAAATAACTTCAAACAAAAACAACAAAGCATTGAAATGTACCTTCTTTACATTTAGAGTTTTGCCAATGTACACCAAATGAAAATAAACTTTAGAGAAGCCAGGAATGTACTGTGGTTTCAATTTTTTAATGTTATATTATTTAATCACATGTATTGTATGTGTCTGTGTGTGGATATGTACTCATGAGTGCAGTATCCACAGAGGTCATAAGAGGACTTCAGATGCCTTGAAGCTGGAGTTACAAGAGGTGATGAGCCACTCAACACGGTCTCTGGGATGCTAACTCAGGTTCTCTGCAAGAGTGGTATTTGTGTTCTAAACCGAGATCTCTCTCTAAGGTGGTGTTGAGAATCTGCTCATTTTTGCAAGGTGTGGACAACATAGCATCTATATGGCACATCTAGACATTCTCAACTATCCTGTGGAAAACAGATTCATTTGCTAAATAAGCAAAGGTACTGGGAAAAGCAAGTCCTGATGACTTAGAGATATATGGAAAGCAGATGTATCCCCGCACCAAAGGCTTTATTTCTCCACAGATGTTGCCACGGAAGGTCTTATGTTGTTCTGTTGCTGTGACAATTACATAGTGAGAGAGGAAAAATATTGCCACCACCCAGAAATTCTCTCCCAAGAGTGACAGCCCATGATAATTTCCAGAACCCACTGTCAGAGGAGAGCATCAAGGCACACACTATGGAACATTGTTAGGGTGTTAAAATGTTGCATGCACTGGAGTTTATTTCTCAAATCAATAATGAAACTCAACAGACATTAGCAGAAACACAAAAGGAAAAGAATGGTTCAAAATGGGACAGAAAGGAGCTAGGAAGTCAAAGGACACGATAAATTAGCAGAGCTAAGCAGTGACTCTGTGGAAATATGAGAACTTTAAATCCACGTAGGAAAGAGGATAAGATTCTTGAGGCACTTGGTGTCTCGATGCTAAAGACTGGGTATTTATTCAACCCCTACCCCGCATCTGCTATGCCAAAGATTGTGCTGGGCATCTGCACCACTAAAATAAAAAGTCAGAGGACTCACCAAGTTATTACAAACAATAACTTCAGACTATTAAAAAACAGGAATCTTCCTCAGTAATCATGGTTGGGGGTATGGCTGAGGTTGGGTCGAATTCACACTGTCTAGGAGAAAACAGGAGAGATATGATATAGGGTGTGGCTGGCTCATGTGACAGTGTGAGCAGGCACAGGCAAGGAGTGGAGAAATATCAAGCTTGGTTGGCTCACAATAGAGAAGGAAGCAAGATGAGGCCTGTTGGTGGCTGGCCAATGGCCAAGGCTGGCAGCATTCAGGAAGGTGCTTTTCCTGCGTCCTCAGAGGTAAAGGAACAAGCCCAGCAACGTGGCCAGACTTGTGTCTTGAAAATTTTAGATGTGACTAGGAATGTGTTCCCATGGAGGGGGCACAGAAGGACACACTAGACATGCCTGGGTCAGTTCAGAAGTAGCTAACATGGGCCTGGAGAGATCCCTCAATTGCTCAAGCACTTGCTAAGCAAGTATGATGGTCAGTGTTCAGCCTCAGCACCCACAATGTTTTACAAAGGTAAGTCTGGTAGCACACACGTGTAATTCTGGGAAGACATAGGTAGGCAGATTCCTGGGACACACCGGCTACCACACTAGTCTAATCAGTGAACCTGAGGATACAGTTAGGAATCCTGTCTCAGCTCTTGAGGAATGACAATGGAGGCTGACCATTGGCCCAGTGTACATGCATTCCACCCCTGAACACACACACATGCATGCACACACATGCATACAGGAATACATAAAGAAAAATGGTTGTAATATCTAAGGAAGCAACACGAGGGCCTCCATGAATCTGGACACACACAGGCGCCTTCATAATATATGCCGAATGATGCTCGTGTTAGAGGCGAGAGAAGGAGGGAAAGGGGGGTGGGAGGACACAGACGAGAAGAGAGAGAACAGTCTTATCCCATGCCAGTCTTCTGAAATGTTAGGCTGCCAAACCCCCAACTGCTCTTTGTAGACATCGCCTTCTAACCCAATTTCCCCATTTTCTTCTAACACTTCATCCCTCAACGGCCCTCACAGAACACACCCTATTCTCTTTCTCAGCACAATGCTGCTCACATCCAGCCATTTCTGACTCCCGGATGCATTTTCCATTCTTCTAGCCATGGACGTCCTGTCGCTTTTCTACCGCATGCTGTTTCCTGCAAGTCATGGCTGCCATAACCAGAAGTGTGGAGCAGAGAGGATTATCAGATGTAAAGCCTCCAGTGGAGCTGCAGTGGTTTATGAGACTCTCTCACACTGCAGATGAGAAAACATCAGCGCTCTTCCTCAGGATCAGACTGAGCAGGAGCGCAAGGGCTCGGGGCCATTCACTCAGCTAAGTGTTTTCTGAGCAGGATTTGTGCCAGGCATAGTCTAAGATTTTTGTAGCAAAGGGCAAAAGGTCATTACGATTCTGGACAAGCTTCACATTTCATTGGAAAGGTAAACAGGTGGGTGCCACAGCAAGGCCTGGTGCCCAGGTTCTGCTGAGGCTCTAAGGAGAGACAGAGGAGAAAAGGTAACTAGACATGTCAGTGACCACTGTATGAGTCTCCTAGCATAAAAAGGAATGGACTCTGAGCCTTTTATAAAAAGTGGTCATGATCCAGCTTGCTAAAAGGTTCTGGAAGGAGGGAAGCAAAAGGCACAGAGACAATCCTGGGAAAGTCTCCGTCTCTCTACTGAAAGCAATGGTTAAACTAATTGCGAAGAACTTTGGGTCTTGCACTTCAATTAAATATTCATAGAACTCCATTATGCGCTGCATTTAGAAGTTAAGAGACTTTCAGACCCCCTCTGCATTCCCAGTAGTCAGCTAATCCATTTGAAATGTGATACTCTCTCCAGCCCACAGGCTTGGGGAGTCGGTCCAGGCAGGCAGGCCAGTGTAGGATCTTTTTCGAGAGAGGCAGGCTGAGGCTTGAGGATACTAAATTGTTCTGCCAAGCAAAGAGCAGTTGTCGCGAGGGAGGCTACCACCTAGCAGCTTTGGCACAAGGCCGGTGCAGACTAAGAGAACTAAGGGGCAACATGTCCTGGCGGCAGAAGCACAATTTTCTTAGTTGGTAAGGATTCTCAGGTGGGTGGGGGGTGGCGGAAGAACACTGGGTACTCAGGCCGCGTAAATGCTCCCCTGAAGCTGAACCTGATTATATATGTATTAATACCAACATGACCAGCCATTTTATAGACAGGTGACTCCCTTCCCATGCTATCCACTTGGGATTTTCTTAGACAACCCTTCTGCACACTGTAAGCCTGTGGGCCACATTCAGACTGCCACTTGTTTTCTTTTTGTAAATAAAACTTTATTGGAATTCAGCCATGTCCAGTACTTTCATATTATTGACAAGTTTCAACACAGACGGTACACCAGTGTCTAGCTTCCTATGGGTGATTTGAGCCTTTGCAGGAAGTGTGACAGGCCTGGTTTAGAAAGATGTTTATGTCCTATATAGACTTCAAGCTTGTAACCCAAGCTAAGCCATGCATGGCTTCATAGTATTTATTATGCAGACACCCACCCACATATACTCTTAGGAAGGCAAAACTAATGACTCACGAGTAAACAGAATGAAAACCCAGGCCACTTAAAGGCTCATGCAATCTCCTTTACCCCAAAAATCACTAAGAGAAGAGCTTTGAGCCCTAAAGCCGAACGGGGTTCAGTCCCGTCTCCTTGTACTTCCTGCCATAGGTCAGCATTGTCTGAGCTTCCTGTCAGGTGCCCTCATCACATCCTACTACTAGAATCCCATCCACCTTGAAGTGGGTGGGCAAAGTATACTCACATTAGCAGAAGAAGTTGCTTGGGGCCCATAGAGTTTATACAAGATGAGCTGGGATGCACGGTGGAAATCCAACTCAAAATAGCACTTGCCATCTCCTGAATGGTGGGTGTGTGTGTGTGTGTGTGTGTGTGTGTGTGTGATTCTCAGATATCGTCTACTTTGATTTGGGAGGCCTGGCTCTCGCTGGCCTGGAACTTGCCAAGCAGGTCGCAGGGATACCCTTGTCTCTGCCTCCGCAGCAGTAATGTTACAAGCACATATTACCAGAGGCACACTATCTTTAAAAGATGGGTTCTGGGGTGGGACTTGGGTCCTTGTGCTTGCGAAGCATTTTACCAACTGCTCCATCCTCCCAACCCCGCTTTCTTATTTATTTGGGATAATCTCTCCATAGCGTGTAAGGAATACACGTACTGCCTTATTTCTTATGCACCAGATGTGATGCGACCTAGGGACTCAAAGCAACTCAGAGCAGAGTTTCCTACGGAAAGGAGCCAGACGGGGGACCAGAGGTCTCATAACAACGTGGTCTCTAGGTATCTGATGCCCTCCGCAGGATTTAAACTCAGGTCTCATTGGAGGAAAGAGGAATAAATGAGAACACCAGGATTCTTTGTAGATGCGATGTTTTCTTGCATGGTAGAACAAATGCAAGCAAAAGGAAGTGAGCAAGATGTAGAAAAGGCATCAAGAACACATAACACCCTTCTTTAAACCTCTGGAGAACTAGCTTTACTACTGGCAAGTGAACAGAAGAGACATTCCTGGCCCCACTGTGATTAGAGAATAAAACACATAGCCCTTTTCTTAAGACATATATCTTTTCACCATGTCACCCCTAGGGCCATACTGAGGAATCAGTGGGCTAGTTAGACCCAAGGGTGATCTCTCCAGGCTGACACCTCTGTGTTGATAACTGTATAAAGACCTCTGTGTGCTGACCCCCGTGTGTGCTGACACTGTGTGTGTGCTGACACCTGTGTGCTAACCCTTGTGTGTGTAGTGACCTCTGTGTGCTGATACCTGTGTGTGTGCTGATACCTGTGTGTGCACTGATACCTGTGTGCTGACACCTGTGTGTGTGCTCCCCTGTGTGTGTGCTGACACCTTTATGTATGCTGACACCTGTGTGCTCACACCTGTGTGTGGTGACACCTGTGTGTGTGCTCCCCTGTGTGTGTGCTCACACCTGTGTGTGTTGACACCTGTGTGCTGACACCTGACATCACACACTCTCTTGCTCAGTGAAGAGAATGAATAGTCTCTATGACACTATCACTAAGTCTCAAAAGACTACAGCCCCATCAGACGGGGTCATTACAGTCTCGGTTCCTGACCACTGGTCTAAGGAATAGGGGCACGGTTCTTGTCTTAGTTTCCAAAATATATAAAAGGCTATGCTACAGGGTAGGTTGTGGTTATCAGCAGTAAGCAACTTCTTGGCTTTTTTCTTTCTTTTCCCTCTCATTTCCATCCCTCCACTGCCCTTTCTCCCTCTCTCCATCCACATCTTTTTGTGGGGGTGGAGAACACATCCTCAGCAGATTGATTTTGAGTGGTCAGTTTCCTTCTCCAGGACCTCTCATCTAAACAATGACAGGTATCACTTTAAATTGGAGATAATCAGGAGAGGAAGAGAGTGACATGCAAAACAGAAACTAAGCAGATTAAAAACTACACAGGAGGTTGGCGAGATGGCTCAGTAGGTGAAGGTACCTGCTCCCAAGCCTGACAACTTGAGTTCGATCCCAGGAAATCATATGGTGGAAGGAGAGAATCAATTTCACCAGAAGAAAGAACTCACACGCACACATTCACAAATGTAAAGATAAAAATAAAAACAAATGCTAAACACTACATGTATTGTTCTATGTACATGGCATAAATATAGAATATGTTTATATGTGTATATACAGTATATATATATATATATATATAATTATGCTAACATAGAGCATTGCAAGAAACTAGCACACACAATGTGACCCCCTCTTTTGCAGGCCAACAGCAGTCACAACCTGTTCTTGCTAGCCTATGACGTTCACTACCACCTTCTTAGTCACTTGGGTCTCTTTCAGTATAAAATAAATATGTAGACTCAAGAGTCTGGGGTGAAAAGTTCAAGACTGAAAATACTTCCTCCGTCACTGTTCTGGCTTGCTCACTGATGGATTTTCTTTAATCTGGCAAATAAAGACCTTTATTAGAACAGGGGATAATAAATAGTTATGATTTTTCTCCCCCAAATAAACACTTACACAGAAACCATGTACTCAAAAATAATTCAGACACATCCCCAAAATGTTCCTCATTTTGATTCTGCTGGCATTTTATATCTAAGCGCTAAGGCGTCATTTTCCCATAATGCAATTGACATGAGTGGTTATGGCACCAGAGCTGTTTATGCTTCAACCTCTGCCCCAGAAGGAACCCTTCTGCACAATTTAGACATTCTTCTCAGGAGATAGGCCTCTACCAAATAGGAATTTATGTAAATGAATACAGTCGTGAAATGAGCAGGGGACGCATACCTAAAAGGCTCAATTTTGCAGGCTATTTCCAGAAAAATAAATCAAGTGCCAGGAAGGTGGCTCAAGTATAAAATCCACGCATTTTGAAAAGATGAAAAATAACGAGGGCTGGGGAAATGACTCCATGGGTTACAGTGCTTGCTGTTCAAACATGAGGTCCTGAGTTTGAATCCTCAGCACCCATATCGAAAGCTTAGCATGGCCTTGCCTGACTATAGGACCAGCGCTGTGAGGGCAGCAGACAGGAAGATTGTTAGAGCTTGCTGGCTGCCAGTTTCGCTCTCAGTTCAGTGAGAGACCCTGACTTTTGTGCACAAGGACATGTACAAAAGGACAGACACACCCCAACACACACATGTGCACGTACCACACCAACCCACCCCGCAGCAAATATTAACAATAACAACATAGACAGTATCACAAAGATACCCACAATAGAGTGGGAATGAGACCAGGGTTTTAACTATGAAAATTTTGCCCCACAGAGTGCAACTGCTGCTGTCAAGAAGCATTGCTCATTGTCACTTCAGGGCAGGGGAGCCATCGGTATCCCAAAGCCAGAAGCCAGGGGCATCATTAAGCATCCCAAGTTCCTATATCGGACAACTCGCTACAACCAAGAGCACGTCACCGTTCCATTGCATAGGGTGTGTATCCATCCGTATGGATACATTTGTTTGTATCCGTGAATGGAGTGTGTGTGCATCTGGAGACCAATGGTGGGGATCACTTCTTCATCTCAAGCTTTGAGACAGAGTCTCTTGTGGAACTTGCAGCTCACTAATTAGCGAGACTCCAGGTTAGCAAGTCCCGGGATCTGCCTGTCTCCACCTCCCCAGAGCTGGGGTTGCAGGTGTGAGCGCTGCCATTAATGGGCTTCACACTGAACTCTGGCTCTCTAGCTTGTTCAGCAGGTGCTCTACTGATGGAGCCAGAGCCACACTGATCTACTGCAAAATATCTGTGTGATGGAGACATGCTGTGTTCGCCTGTGATCCAGAATGCTGTCACATCCTGTCATGTTAAAACACACTCATGACCATGCCATGTGGCATGTACTCATCCTATAAATTGGAATAAACAAAAATTCATTTTTGCATTTCTGTGACAACCTTAATATGGCCAGAGCACTGACAGATGTTAGTAACTGAAGGTGAAGATTCATGGCTGTGAGCCGGCCCAGAGACTCACAAAAGGCAGGAACCTGAAGGTGGGAGCTGATGTAAAGGCCATGGAGAATTGTTCCTTAATGGCTTGCTCAGGCTGCTTTCTTATAGAACTCAGGACCACCAGACCAGGGATGGCACTGACCACAATGGGCTGGACCCCTCCCCCATTAATCACTAAGAAAATGCCCCTTAGGCTTATATTATAGAGGCATTTCCTCAATTGAGGTTCTTTTCTCTCAGATGACTTTAGCTTGTGTCAAGTTGACATGAAACTATCTAGCAGGGGGTTTGGACGGGGCATGTCCACCTAATGTGTGTTGGTGTCTTATTTTCTGAGACAGAATTTTAATTTTTCATTGGTTTGGACTCATCAATTAAGTTAGGCTGTATGATCGGTGATGACCAAAACTCTGCATGGCTCAGTCTCCCCAACACTGGGATCCCCAAGCACTGATCACCATGGCCACATAGCTTATGTTCTGGGCTAACTCAAATCCCCACCCTTGTAAGGCAAACACTTCACTGAGGAGTCAATCCTCCCAACCCCTGAGTCTTTAACTTTTGTTGCTTTATGAGAAATTCTCTAAGTCTAAAAGCAGGGACTGAAGTAACCAAAGTTACTTACTGTTCAACCGAATGTTACTTTTAGCCTCGCCAAACACAAAGGTGGGAGGTAGCAGTCAGGATATTCTTGATGTGCTTTCTATGAGAGAACTACCCTGAGCCCTCAAGATGAAAACATCCTCCACCATTCTCCAGAGGCCAGTCACACACATGGGGCTACCGACGCTGGCTTCACTAGTTACTTTATGGCATGGCAGTTCCAAGGGATCTCTTAGCAGCATACAGAAATGGTCAACCTAGTGGCTTCCCAATGACATCTCCCTTCCATCCTGAATAAAATCCAGATAGGCAGCTCAGCTTACCTGATGGATCAATCAGCTAGTTCGTGTCTCATTTGCCTGGACCAAGTCAAGCCAGGATATTGGTTCATTGTCTTGTCCTAATGGATATGGATTGTTTTCTCTTTAAGAGCCTGAATGCTTCCATAGTCAATTGGTCACATTCTATAGAACACAAAGAACCCTTCTAACTGGGGGCTTGTCTATCTCTTTCCCTTATTTAAAGAAACATTTCCAGGATATTGCTCAATATATACTTAAGGCTGCTAAGCCAAAGGATTTATGAGGATATATTTTATAATATCTTGAAAAAGCATATTGTACTTGTAGAGTAAAGATGGGGAGACTTTGTCAAAATATCTCCATGTACATCAAAGCATAAAATATGGATGTGATGATGATAAGCATCTCTGGTGTTCAGATAGATTGATTATAGAAAGGTTATTTTAATTAACCTGGGAATTTGGAGTCTCATATTTGCTATAGGAATTCCTCCCGCCAGTAGCCTTTAAGTTACCCACCCACTTGGGCGTGGCCTCTTATACTATGTATGCTGATGTAAAGCGCAAGTTCGGCCTTTTTTCCTGCTGCAAGATTCGGTTGCTGTTCCCCATTCCAGTAGAGGATTATGATCTGTGAGTCTACCCCTAAATAAATAACCTTTTATTATACTCAATTCTGAGCTAGTGTCCTAAAAGGGATTTCTTTTTAGTGTCCTTCTTTACATATTAGATTGAATGTTTTCCAAGATATCCTCTTCTTCACTTACTTGATACTGCCAACTATATGCTACACAAAGGATACTTACTGTGAAGAATATTCCTCAGTTACAGGGGAGTATTTCTTTAGATTCTCTCACATTTATCTCCCCTAAATCTTATCAAGATGGAGGGAGGTGGATCCAGTTGTTGACAGCACTGGCTGCTCTTCCAGGAGACATAGCTTAATTCCCAGAACCCAGATAAATTTTCTTTTTAAATGACTACTGATGTGGGATTCCCCTCTGTATTCTGTGAATACCATTGGTTAATAAAGAAACTGCTTTGAGCATATAGCAGAGCAGGGCAGAAGAGAGCTAGGTGGGGAAAACTAAACTGAATGCTGGGGGGGGGGGAGGCAGAGCCAGAGAGAAGCCATGGAGCCACTGCCAGAGACAGACATGCTAGAACTTTGCCAATAAGCTACAGCTATGTGGAGATACACAGATTAATAGAAATGGGTTAAATTAAGATGTAAGAGTTAGCCAATAAGAAGCTAGAGCTAATAGGCCAAGCAGTGATTTAATTAATACAGTTTCTGTGTGATTGTTACAGGACTGGGTGGGACGGAAACCTTCCAACAGTCTAGCAGAATTATAAAACTAAATACAGGAAAATTACATGAGATCAAATTTTATCTAGCATGTATAGGACTGGGTGGAATGGAAACCTTCCAACAGACTAGCAGAATTATAACACTAAATATAGGAAAATTACATGAGTTCAAATTTTGTGTAACATGTATAAGTAAATATTTATTGAAGTGCAACCATACCCTCACATTTCTAGAGAACAGAGCCGTATTGTCAAAATAGACAGCCTACCCTCCAAATCAGATAGTTTCTATCTAGCATTTGAAAGAAAACATTATCAGCCACTGCTATAATTGATCTTGGAAAAGCATTATGTGTAGGTAGGACATCAAATTCCATATTGGTAAACACAATCAATAAGAGAGGTTTCTGTTTGTCTACCAACATACAGAGTAGACTGGAGGGAGATAAAATACATAAATCCACATGCAAGTATGTGAAGCATAGATAAAGACACCCCAGTAGCATGTGGTTATTTACTATAACTCTAGGGTTTAAGAACAAAGTATATCCAAAGATCTTAGACAATCCCCTACCACTAAGGTCAGCACAGCCTTGATCCTACTGAAATAGCAGGTCTGGCTTATAAAAGAGCTTACCAAGAATTGAGAGAGATGCAGAAAACTAAAAACCGGAGAGACAGCACAAATGAAAGGGAACAGGAAATTTAGTGGGGGGAGAGAAAACCCAAGGGGTGATTTACTTTTGGACCCTTGGGTGCCAATACACAGCTGGCAGTGATCTTGACATGGTGTTAAAGACTGAACTCACACGACAAGCTCACTTTCAGACAAGCAAACCATCTGTGCTAAGAGAATAGACCTTTAAATTTGGAACGTGAGAAAACAACATCAGCAACAGAATATATAAAACAAACAAACAAATTCATCCTTGCTATCCTTTAAAAGAAAGTTGGGGGCTGGAGAGATGATTCAGTCATTAAGAGCATGTGCTGCACTCACAGAGGACCCGAGTTTGGTTCACAGCTAACAACTGCCTGTAATCCCTAAGGACCAAGCGCCCTCCTCTGGCCTTCACAGGCACCTACATTCATATGCTTTGCACACTCCCATACACACTCACTCAAAAATAAAATCAATAGGGAAACTAAAGTAAATTTGATTCAAACAAATGAGCACAGCATACGACCTCTGGGACAGTTGGGATCCTGATGGCTGTATTTTTTGTTAGGACATGGGAGGAGGAAGACAGAAGGGATGGGTCTACAGGTGAAGATGATTGTGTCTGACAGTTGTTGCTACAAAACAGGGGTGGGCCCATCAAAGCCCCCGATTGTGCTTTTGCAACCTGAGCTGTAAACAACCCAGATTAAGATTCTTCATGCCTAAAGTAGAGCTTTCCTAGCAGGATGGATACTTTTGTTCTTGATTTATAATGATCAACAAGCATATGTCTGCAGGGATTAGGTTAATTAGAGGGGATTTTCTGGATAATGTTCAAAGACGATGAAATCCTCTAGGTTTAAAGCCCTTTCAAGTTGGAGCGCCAAATGGTACACCTTGAGGGGGGTTAAGAGAAACTAATTTTAGACCCGGGGGACAGTCCTTGTTAACCTCTATGGCAAAGGCCGGCTGTGCTCTCGCATGTCCCCATGAACTAAGAAAATCCCTCAGGGTTCTGGTGGTGGAAACAGACTCTTGAAAAGACAGTGAAGGAGAGAAACCATTTTATGAACCATACTAGACAAGTAGACCTTTTGTAAAGACAGGGTCTTACTATGTAGGCCTGACTTGTCTGGAGGACCAAAAGGCACTATGTAGGATGGCTTCAAACTTAGAGAGTTAGCTACCTGCCTCTCCCAAGTGTAGGCTTTCACCACAGATTATAACATAAATAAGAGATTATCTTAAAAATATTTTTCTATATATCCTAAGGAAAAGGAGAAGTTATTAATCAGTTATTTTCTTATTATTTTTATTAAAGTAGGATAAAAGAATGGTTAGTCTTAATTAGGCCTTAGATTAAGAGTACAGATGAAGAGAGTTGTTCAAATATGGGTACATAGTATATAAGAAGAGGAAGCTTGGTATGCAGGATTCTCTGCAAATGAGATGACCATGTGGGAGCATAGTCCTCTCCTACAGTGTGGGAAGACTCTCATCCTCTCCTACAGTGTAGGAAAACTGGCATCCTCTCCTACAGTGTGAGAAGTCTGACATTGACCTCTACAGTGCGGGACAACTGACACCCTCTCTACAGTATGCGAAGAATGACATAGACCTTGAGGGTCTTCCTAAATTTTACAGAGTCCACAACTACTTGCCCTGTAATTTAAGGTTTATGCAAAGCCCATTTTCATAAAGAGACCCAGCTCCTATCTCTCTGCCCTCAGAATCCAATGGGGCAGGGTTTCTCAATTGGGAAACTCTAGACATTCCAAGGTGTTGTCATACTTGGCTGTCAGGTACCATACAAGAAATTCCTGGGATCGAAAGTCATTCCTGGGTTGGGATGTAGCTAAGTTGCAAGGTGTTTACAAAGCATGAATGAGGCTCTCAGTCTCATTCCCAGCACCACAAAATTGAAAGATGACAGACAGATAGAAAAACTGATTGATAGATGATGGAGAAATAATCTATGAGCGATAACTAGACAGCTGGTAAATAAACATACAGATGACAGACGGATTATTATTGACAAATACATAAGCAATAGAGATAAATAGATGAAAGATGATAGATAAGAGATTATAAGAAGGTATATATAAAGACAGGTAGGCAGAGAGATAGATGATAGAAAAATAAATATATGAGTGATATCTAGACATCTGTTAAATAATAAACATTCAATGGATACATTGGATAATATATAGACAAATACATTACTGAGAGAGATAAATAGATGAAAGGTGATAGATAAGAAGTGATTGAAAGGGGGATATACAGTCAGACAAACAGACTTGTAGATGGAAATGGATAGATAGATGCTAGACTGATGTTAAAGGATACATGGTAAGTAGATAAGAGATGATGAATAGATGAGATATGATAGATTGACAGACAGATGAATAAGTAATAGGTAAACAAAGGCATTTCTTTCCCCTTTCACAGAAATGCACCAATATTTCTCCAATAGAACTCCCAAATTCATCACTCAGTCCTGAACAAGGCCATGTTAACATTGTGCTTACCCAACACTTCCTGCAAGACTTTTGTCACATTAGTTATTGACAATGCAACATGTTTAGTCATGAGGCTCCTTATCCTCAAAACAAGACACAAAGCAGTCAACTTGCCAAAGTCCTGAACATATTGTGGTTAAGGGCTGAAACCTGAGACTCCAACATGTCTCTCTCATGCACCACCTCCTGCCGCAAATCCAACTAAACACTGAGGGAGGTATTTCAGATAGCAGACAGCATCCCAGAGCCACTGGTGATGCAAGGGGAAGTAGTGATGTCACCACCACCACTGCCCTCTGTTGTAGAGACCATCATCTTGGGTTGGGAGTGTGCAGTGCTAGGAAGACACAGAATCTTTTTTTATGTAACCAAAGTATGTACAGCAACATTTGGCAATTTCAAATGCTATCTTCCTCAGCTTTCCAATATTATGAGAGCTGTAGTAAAACCTACACAAACCACCATCTCTAAGACCAGTTCCTTTATCCTGTTTCCCAGAGCTAGAGCTACAGTCAACGTGAGTCATCTTGTCGCTGCTGGGAATCAAACCTGGGTCCTCTGAAAGAGCAGCCAGTGGTCTTAACTGCTGAGCCATCTCTCCAGCTCTGTCCATGTCAATATATCTTATTTTAAAGGAAGAAGGGAGGACGGAGAGGAGAAGAAAGGAATAAAGGAACAGCATGTGCTTTCTGTCTTCTGATGATTCGAAGCTAAGGTTTGGCAATGGGATGCTGGAGGGAGAATCTATCCCAGAGAAAACTGTGAAGGTTCACAGTCCCTGAACTGCCTATATGTTTCAGAAATTAGTTTCCACCCCACAGATGGCAACCAGTTACATGGGTACAAGATGCTACTGGAATTCAATAAACTGTAAATTATTTTACCTTGATATTTTCCAAGCATATGATTTTAAGTGCTGGTAGATAAACAGGATCTTCATCCCCCTGACCAAAATGCTGCAGAGTCCACTCTGCAAAATGCAGTCAAATGGTTATACTTTCCACATTCTTGATTATTCTTCATTAAGAACGTGCCTCTTCATCACCAAGTAGTGCTAAGAAGCTTGGCTCCATCCAAGGTCCCCTCATTTCAGTGAAGTGTGTGTGTATGCTCACTTGAAAAGTTTGAAGAGACTAATAATGTCGCTGACTGGGAAGGAGATGACAGGCAGGTCGTAATATACATTTGCTGGTAAGGAATGCAGTGAAGTCTAAAGCTCTGTCTCTTCCCTCACTACACACACACACACACACACACACACACACACACAATTTGTGTGTTGCACCAACAGAATGCAGATATTTTATAAGCACTGGGTTAAATCATCATTTATAAATAGACCCCAACCTGATAAACAGGGATACTTAAAATGAATGCGAAAGTTGCAGTCTTGGAAGTAACGGTAGCCCTGACCCTTCCTATGCTGTCTTTATTTGTTTTCCTGATGCATCATCCATCTTATAAAAACAGAGTAAGAAGGAAATAGCCCATTTTCCCAATCTGCAAGGATGTTTTGAAGACTTTGCCCTTAAAAGGGCCAGATTTCTCTGTGGTTTCCTTGCCAAGATCGTTTCAATCACTTTCTTGCAATTTTCTGCAAGAAAACACTGCAAGGCAAACATCCGTGATCCAGCATCAGGCGACTTTTCCTCCTTGATAATAAATATGTTAGTTTGGAGCCAGCTCACCAAGAATCCAGACAGCCCGAGCTGGCCTTGTTCCAAGAGAGAAGCATGTGGCACAGAGAAGAGGCCCTCAGCTGTCTGTCACACACGGACTTCTATCTACCCCTACCGTCCGCAGCTCGCAGACAGAAGTGTTGGCTATTAAAGGCTTGTCTTCAGGGCGCTGGGGTGAGACATCTTTGTTAAGTACTATGTATGGTCAACAGAAAGCATCCTAGCTTGACTGGGGATTGATCTTTAGGAACTGCAATTCACATTAGGTACTAGAGAGTGAACAGGACTGTGGCCACTCTTTGTCTGGTTAGAGATAAAAACTGCAACATGATGACAAACAATTCTGAGTCTCTTTCTGAATATTATTTCCGTAAGTCCCACTGTGGCACCTACTACACCACTCAGTGTACAAGAATCCTATTTCTCAAATTATTACTATTACTATTATTATTATTACTTATTTGGTTTTTCAAGATAGGGCTTTTCTGTCCAAAAGCCATAGATATCCTGGAACTACTTCATAGACCAGGCTTGACTCAAACTCACAGAGATCCACCTGCCTCTGCCTCTTGAGTGCCGGGATTAAAGGTGTGTGGTTTAAAGGCTTAGTTTTAAAAATGTTCTTGATTGAAATAAAATTATACCTATTCTGCTCTCCTTTCTCTCTCTCCAGCCTACCATCCTTCCAATGCAATTCATGTTCCCCTCAAGTTGATAGCCTCTTTTTCTTTGATTATCATTGTTATATATATACCTACATATATTTATGTATGTGTATATATAAATGTATGTATATATGTATCACACATATGCACAAATATATAAACACAACTTGCTTAGTCTGTTTTTGTTGTCTCTGTGTATATGGTTTTAGGGCTGACCACTCTGCACTGGATAACCAATAAGAAGTCTTATTCCTGGGAGACACTAATTCTCCTCCAATTAGTCATTAGCTGCCATAGTTTTAGGGATGAGACCCACTGAAAATTCCTGCCTTCCATGTTATTGCATCCTTTGATAATGCCAATTTTGTTCATAAAGCCATTTCTAGAGGAAACTTGAACAAAAATTTATATTTAACTTATTTTTGAGGCATAGTCTCATGTAGCTCAGGGTGGCCTTCAACTCCCTACAAAGCTGAAGATGATCATGACTCCCTGACTCTCGTGCCTCTACCTCCCCCAAGTACTAGGATATAAGCTTTCATCATCATGCCTGCTTTATGTGGCCCTGGCAGCTGAACCTAGGGCTTAACAATGAAGCAATGAACCAACAAAGCTGTGTCCCAGCCCCCATCTTCTATGTAAGTCCCTTGTCATAGGGCTCAGCTGAAAGTCCAGGCATGGAACACCTGGAAGACTTTCCTAAGATTTCTGGGAATAATAGAAACTCAGTGTCTGAGTAAGTGGAAATTATCCTAAGGCAAAAAGAAGGCAGTAAGAAACATTCGGCAGGGGACTCCTGACAGTTCTGCTTGGGCAGTGCCTAAAGACGGACGTGAATGTCACCAAGAATTGAAAGATGGCCAGGCTATACAAGAGGGAAATGGCCTTGGACACTCAAAGTTGGGCCAATGTAGAAAAGATGTCCTAAACCACTCTGAAGGAACAAGCATGACAGCTAACGTGAACGGCCAGTCCAGACACGCAAATGGGATTCACTAAGGACTACCAGGAAATGACAGCTCAGTGGAGATAAAATAACAGAAGAGGAATCTCATAACAAAAGGGGAGAAACTGGAGCTGAGTGGAATTGAGGACCTGATGCATGGTGATGTCAAAACAAAGTAGGAGGGCAGTTAGAAACAAGGACAGGACACCATGCCTACCTGGAACTCTATTACCTCTGGATGCCCATAAATGCAACCAGTGCTGGCCTGGCACAATGGCTGTCAGTGAAGCGCTTGCCACACAAGCATGGGGACCTAAGTTAGATATGCAGCACCCATGTATGGAGCCAGCAGTGTGATGCATACTTATAATTCCAGAGCTGGGAAGGTGAAGACCCAAGGGCTGCTGGGGCTCACCGGCCAGCAAAATGCCTAGTCTCTGAGTCCCAGGTGAAGGACTTTGTCCCCAGGCACAAGGTCGTCAGCATCTGAGGAGCAATGCTTAAGGTTGACCACTGCCTTTCAAGTTCATGTGGACTCATGGATACATGCACACACATACTTTCAAAGTGTGAAATGATTTGTTAAGCATTCAATGGTGATGAGGGCAATGCTAGCCTGGGAAGCTGAAAATAAATGTGTGTTGATTTATAAAATGGCAGCAACCATGTGTGAACCCATGATCAGCCCTAGACAGAGGAAATCTTACCCTGGTCTTAAAAGCCTCTCTGACATTACATCATGCTAGCTGGATTTATATTTCTGTGTGTTCTCAGACATAGGCAGTATGCTAAGTGCAAATGGCTAGCCCTCAGTCAGACTTCTGAGAGAGCAGGGTGACTGACCAGGAAGGTCAAGATGACAACACTTTCAAATAAATCAGGCTGTTTATCACCCAAGAGCATAGCTGCAGAAAACAAAACATTTAAATCAATCAAAATATCTATTTTTTTCTGTGTTTGTGTGTTGTATTCTCTAGTTGCCCACTGAGTTATAAAAGCTGGAAAGAATGTTTGAGAAATGAACCCGTGATGGTTACTATTACCAATGGGACTGGTTCTAGAATCACTCCGAAGGCAAACGTCTAGGCATGTGGTAGGAGTTTATACACTGGGTTAAGTGGGGGAAGAACGACCCGTTCTCATGTGGGTGACACCATCTTAGGAGTCTTAGACTGCATGCAAAGGAGCTGGCCAGCTGAGCTCCAGCACCCAGTGCACTCTACTTCCTGGCGGCAGATTCCACATGACAGGTATGTTAGTTCCTGCCACCACGCCTTTCCCTCCTTGCGGGGCTAGACTCTCAAACTCCTCCCCTTACGCTGTTTCCACTCAGGTATTTTGTCAATGAGTCACTAGCACAGGTGGCCACACTCCATCAATAAATATGGCTCAGTCCAGGAAGCTGGGACATTGCTTGGGTTGTGAGGATTATAGATAAACGCGGTGGGTGGGGGCAGAGCAAACAAGGAAACAGAAAACAGTGCTCATAAAAGACCAAAGAGAAGATAAAGTAGTCATGTTCTGGGGAAATTAGTGACATACATGCTATGTAACCATTATGATAGCATTGGGTTCAGCAATCTGAAGTATAAAATGTTCATGAAGCAAGGTGTGCCATGCCAACATCTGTCTCCTCATGGTTTGGTGCAGGGCCCAGCAAGGATACACTCAGGTTAGACCCTCAGTCCATCTCAGGTTGGTGACTTGGTCTAGTCTGCCACCTCATTGTAGTTATTTTTTCCCTCCTTTGAAAACTGGGAATGATCACCACAGCACAGCAATGGATGAGAGACTACAGAGTGTCCAGCCCCTGTCTGGCTTCTTGTGAGTCTTATATAAGACATATGTTGGGTGATTTATATTCTCGTATGTAATCCTGCCTATAAATTGGCAAGATACTGCTATTCAAAGATCACTTTGTATAGAGCATAAAAGAGATTGGGGGTTTGATCAATAATCACAGAATTATATGGGTTGACTGTGCTGAGGCAGGAGACTCACTTTCTCTGGGGTACCACCTTGAAGCAGCTTCAAGGCATGGTACAAGAGGTCTCTTTTCAGGCCTGCCTGTGGCAACATTCTCCACTTAAGTCTGTGGTGCCTGCTGTCTCAAATGCCATGAGACAAGTACAGGGGAGACGTGTCATTGAGATTTCTTATCTGTACACAAGCAAGTGTCAGCTATGTATTAAAAGAAAGGTACAAACATAAAAAAGTCATGGGGATAACTTTTTAAAAATGATTTTGAGAAGCTAAGGTGTTGTGGAATAGGATATTTGTTTTACTAAGTAAAGATGTGTAACATTTGTTTGTGCTGCAGAATAATTGTTTAACTATCTAAAGATGAGTTTTGATTGTTTATACTTCATTTGTTTAATTATGTAAAGGTGTGATGCTATTTTTACCTTGCCTACCTAAGGCACCTGATTGGTCTAATAAAAAGCTGAACAGCCAATAGCTAGGCAGGAGAGGGATAGGTGAGGCTGGCAGGCAGAGAGACAAGGGGAGCAGTGTGTGTTTCTGTGTGCATATCTGTATATACGTAAGCAGGTAAAGCTTTTGAAATGCACACACGGAACACTCGTGTCCACCAACCAAATGCACACACGGAACACTCATGTCCACCAACCAAAAGGCCAAGAATGCAATGAGAATTGAGACGTCCCTGATTTGCTGTATCCTGCCCCCTTGATGTCTCCAGCAACACATCTGAAAAGCACCTTGTTTCTGGCCTTCTTTGTTCTTTAGGATTCATCAAATGCATATCGTGTTGGAGCATGGAGTTGGGGGTAACCTGAATGTGTTTCCAGACCGTGGTGGCTCATATTTAGTTCCAGATAAATGGCTTCTTATCTCTTTTCTAGTGAGAGTTGTGCTTTTGCCTTGATATCTAAGGTTTAAATGAAATGCCTTCACGTATGCTGCATCTCACTCTTCCAAGTCTAAGGCAGGATATAAATGGGAAACCTAGCACTGAAAGAAGGAAGCAAAAATTAAATCTGTGTTTCAAGTACCATTTAGTGTGTGGCCGTGGGATCCCTGAATGAATGAGTGGATGAAGTTTTGAGAACATTAATATGTTGATATGGGCAGGACACCAGTGCCTCATGGGAAATGACAAAGCTTTCTCATAGGGGACGGCTCAGAGGAAAGACCAAGTCTTCCTCTTCTCCGAGTGTGCAAAAACTAGTAACCCCAGATTCCTTCTCCTGGATGACTATAGCCTGAGACTGTTTACCTACAGAGATCTCTCACTAAGACTAGGCAAGTCCTCCCCCCCTCCCCTGTGCTGGATATAATAAGGTGCAAAAGTCTAGGGTTGCTGTGTAGTTGGTTCCTCTCAGAGTGTGCACAACCCACCTGATCTCAGGTTTTCTGTACACATGTGTCTGTATTTTCTTCATTCCCCCACTGTCCCAGTCAGGTTTCTAGGACCAAGCTGTGCAGGACATGGCCATTAACCATGTCTCCCAGAAGAGACAGATAACTTTTGGCAGTGCCTAGATGATCCATGCCTCTTTCTCTGCACCTTTACCCCAAAGATATACAAGGGCAGGATTTCTGTTCTCACTGAGACTAAGAAAAAGGGGGTCGACTGTGTTCCTAATCAGCCGCTGCTGGCCGCCTCCCTCTACCGACTACAGGGCTGACACTGTTTGCCAAAGTAGTTTCCTGGTTACTGTGCTGTACACTGCTGCTCTGGTCCCCTCTCTCCGACTTCAAAGCACTGCCTATTTGTGATATCAGCAACTGCTGAGATAAAAGCAAAGAGGAAATCAGTTTGTGATGGGAGGACGAGAGAGGGCCTGGCTGGCAGTTATGTGTGCTGCTCTCACTGCAAGTGAGAGGGCTGCAGGAGAAGCAGCTGATGTATTGTACAGTGAGCCAAAGATGCTTGGCTTTCAAAACAGAGCGTCCCACAGAGCTGCCTCTTTCCTTTCAGAAGGCTGTATTTGACGAGATGGAGAGATTCCACTAGATTCTTCAAGTACTGTGTGTGTGTGTGTGTGTGTGTGTGTGTGTGTGTGTGTGTGTGTGTGTGTGTGTGTGTATGTGTGCATGTGGTATGTATGCATATGTGGGATGTGGGATGTGTGTGTGTATGTGGTGTATGCATGTGTGTGTGGTGTGTATGTATGTGTGTTGTGTGTATGTGTGTGCGTGCTGTGTATATACGTGTGTTGTATGTGTGTATGTGTGTGTGGTGTGTATGTATGTGTGGTGTATGTGTGTGTATGATGTATGTGTATGTGTGTGGTGTGTATGTATGTGTGTTGTGTGTGTGGTGTATGTGTGTATTGTGTGTGTGGTGTGTGTGTATGGTGTATGTGTGTGGTGTGTATGTATGTGTGTTGTGTGTGTGGTGTATGTGTGTGTATGTGGTGTGTATTATGTGTATGTGTGTATGTGGTGTGTATGTGTGTATGTTCATGTGTGTACTATGCCCTCAGATCCCAAGAAGCACTGTATTAGCCTCTGGGATATCCTAGCTTTTTGGTTCTCAGACTGTTGAAAAGCATGAAATTTAATTTTTAGTCCTATCATGGGAACTTAGGAAGAAATTAAGACCCTAACTGTGACCACACATTCCATGGGAAACAGGCCAGGGAAACAAGCACACACGAGTCAGCTTGATACCAGGAGCAAATAATAGAAAACCCTGTTGTAAGGAGGCCACTTGTTTCCTGGCCACCTGGCAGTTCAGACCTGAAATAATCACACAGAAACTGTATTAATTAAATCACTACTTGGACCATTAGCTCTAGCTTCTTATTGGCTAACTCTTACATATTAATTTAACCAACTTCTATTAATTTGTGTATCACCATGTGGCTGTGGCCTACTGGCTAAAGTTCCAGTGTCTGTCTCCAGTGGGGCTACCTGGCTTCTCTGAACTCCGCCTTCCTTCTCCCAGCATTCAGTTTAGTTTTCCCTGCATAGCTCTATTCTTTTGCCCTATCACAGGCCAAGACAGTTTCTTTATTAACCAATGGTATTCACAGCATACAGAGGGGAATTCCATGTCAAAACCGTAAGCCAAAATGAAGGAAGCTGGAGAAAAATAAACAAAAAATTTGTATTGTAACTGTGAGTTCCTAGAGGACAGGGATGCCAGATGTCTAGGGATGGTGGTTGGCAAGAAAGGGTTTGTTTCACCACAGCACATCTCTTTAAGTGGCTTCTCTGTGAAGTGACCTCTTGATGGTAAGTTAGGAACCATCAACTCCTGGTTTTTCCCCTCACAAATGCAAGTGCCCTGATAATGGTTTATTTTAATATACATTTAATTATATCTTCATTGTTAAGTATATATTATATAATATGTACATATATTATAATTATGGATTATAATAACAGTATATGAATTTTTAATGTTAGAATAAAGGAAAACATTTTTAAGCCATGGGATACATTTTCCAACTGATAAACACCTGTGTTACTGCCATGGTTTAGATGTAATTTGTTCCCCCACAGGTTTATGTGTGTCATTGGTCTGTCTCCAGCTGGTGGTGTACATCTGGGAGGTTATAGACCCTTTAGAAGGTGGTGTGTAGCTGGAGGAAGTGGGTGATTAGGGGGTGATTGAAGGTCATAGTCCACCAAGGTTCCCAACCGTTCTCTGCTTTCTGGTGAGCCCATATGTGAGGAAGCTGCTGCACCTCTGAGCCATCCCTGCTCAGTCCCCACCATCATGGACTGTATCCTTTGAAGCATGAGCTCAAATAACCTTTCCTTCCACGAACTGCTTTAGTCAAGCATTCTGTCACAGCAATGAGAACAGCAACTCACACGTCAGTTATTTTAAAGTTACATTCTACCAAATCTCCTTCTAGTCTGTCAGTAGACCAATAAGAATCATTGTTGCTCAGCTGCTCGCCACCTGTGATGCCAGCTTGTCAATGTGCTGCCTTCTCCCCTGAAACATCCAACAAGACAGGGCCCAAGACAGAGTTGCCATTTTTTTTCACCCTCAGTGATGGCCTGGCAGAGCGATTCATCCATGTATAAGATGCCCTCTGTATATTGAATATGAAGACTGAGACCAAGAGATGCCATCATCAGTCCAAAGTCACAATTAGTATGTGATAAGGCCACCATATGACCTAAATTTTGCCACATGGCCTTCTAGGCTTTCCTACTCAATTGGCTGACATTCACACACCATCATTCTATCAGGTACATATTTTATTTAGACTTCAGGTTCAGGTATGTCCCATTTTCCCAGTTTCGATCCTGCAGATTTTTAAGTTTGTTCACACAGACCATCTTGTACAATAGCTATATTTTGATCTAGTTCTAGAAGTTTCCAATTGTGTGAACAACAATAAACTAACCTGCCCCATTACTGTTGTCTACTTGGATAAAGTTAGATCTATCCATTATAGGATATAACATGTATCTTGTCACTTCCATCCCTACTTCCACAGGCCTTCCAAATCTCCATATACCAATAAATTCTCTGTTTCCATGTGGGAGAATTTTATTCATTAAATTTTCGCTTTGAAAATTGGTGTGTTCTTCTAGCAGATAATTGGGCAAAACACATCAAAAGGACCAAAGCACTTTGATGCAACAGTAATTGCTTAGAATGCATCTTGGGACAAAAAAAAGATGCATGTTTGAAGTTAAATAAACAAATACATGAATGGTGATGGTTTTAATAGTAAAATCATGAGAATATCCTCATTATTATATGGCAGGGTCCTATTCACAGTCAACTATTTCATAAAATTATATACACTTAGTAAAACCAAAATTATGGTTTCTTTTTGAGGGAAAATGACAAATGGTGACTGACACTGGTATGGGACTAATGTGCTGTAACAGCTTCCCTGGGGGTGTGACAATGGTCTCTGAGACCTTGGTCTGTCTTGGTCATAGTCAAGTCCAAGGCCAACTCTAGGAGGCTCAGGGAAGCAAAGCTGAAGACAAAAAATATAGATTGCTGACACCAACCAACCTGGGCCACCTGGCCAAGGACGTAAGGATCAGTCACTGGAAGAGATCTACCTTGTCTCCCTGTTCATCAAAGAATCTAAGATTAATGACTTTCCTGGGAAAATCCCTTAAGGAGGAGGCACTGAAGAGCATGCTAAGGTAGCCAGAAGGTCATGATAGTCAGTGGACTAGATTCAAGGCTGGTCACCACTGAGGACCAGAGGTCATGTTGAACTGGGAATTAGGTATACTGAGGAAGTAGCCACTGCTATCCAACTTGGGTGGGAAATTATCTAATCAAAGGTCTCCACTGTCGCTGTGTAGAGAGACTGCTAGGGAAAGAAGATTGGCTAATCACTACCTTCACAGTGTCAAGGCAATGGACCAGCATAGCACTATACTGTTGTGTCTCATTACTTCCCCAAAGCACTTGCATGATCTCAACTCTTGTGTGGAAGAATCTGATGCTCCTGGATGGCTGGTACTGATGACTGCTGCACATCAGCTAAGGGCTGCATTGATACCCTGAGTGGACTTGGTAAGACCACCTTTGGTGCCATCCCCAAGACCTATAGCTGCTGTGGGATAATGCTCTTGTACACTGTAAAAATTTGTCCCTTCTATTAGTTTAATAAAATGCTGATTGGTCAATTGCCAGGCAGGAAGTATAGGTGGGGCGACCAGTCAAAGAGAATTCTGAGAAGAGGAAGGGCAGAGACGCAGTCACCAGCCAGATTCAGAGGAAGCAAGATGAGAATAACTCACTGAGAAAAGATACCAAGCCATGTGGCTAACCATAGACAAGAATTATGGGTTGATTCTGGGTTAATTTAATGCAACAGCTAGTTAATAATAAGCTTGAGCTAATAGGCCAAACAATTTATAATTAATATAAGCCCCTGTATGTTTCTTTGGGGCTGAATGGCTGAAGTTTAGAAATTACTGTTTAAACATTGCTACCTGACCCATAACCTCTGGAATAAGACCAAGTCTCCCTACCACGAATTCACTAACTATTTCATTAAACGCTCACCTAATCTGTGCATAATATCTCGATTCCAACTATTACTACTAACACAGAGAATTTTGATACCAGAAAATTGAACTGAAGCAATCAAGCCTGTCTCCAAACAGCCTCAAGAACAATGCTCTAGGAGGGTACAAAATAAAAGAGGTACCAGCTGTAAAACTGCATGCACAGACTAATCCAATGCTGGGAAGCTGTGTTGGTCCATCCTGATGTATTCATGACCTAACTCCATCTTGCTTTTTGCTCCAGGAGACTTATCAGTGTGTACAAGTCTATGCCTCCTGTTGATATCCATATTCCAGGTGAATTTTCCCAGTGGAATCTTGTGCATGGGAGCTGAGCCAAGGATGAAAGGAGGTATGGGGGTGTTTATTCCCTGGATCTCCTCCCTAAATGGTTGCCTAGGCTGCCTTAGCCCTTGGATGGAAGACTCTGCTCACTCCAGATGTCTTCCCTCCCTCCACTCTTCTTTCCTTCTTTCCCTAGGTCTTTGTCAGCAGACCCAGGGTTAGTAATGATTCCTTCATCTTTGCTATCCCCTTTAACACCAACACCTGAGGAGGCACCTGTGTGGGCCACCTACCCACATAATCCAAGTTTGCCATCTGTTTTTCGTCAGAATCCCAATCAACACAATAAAAATATAAACACATTATGTACTAAAGGGGATTAAAGCTGACAATAACATGCTCAGGAAATAATAATTGAACCAACAAAAAGTTACCTCACTGGGGAGTGGGATTGGAGTCATTTGGGTGGATTTTTGTCTTTTATGCTTTTCTCGTCCTAATTTTATATAATAATACATTACAGTTGGAGGGTCTGAAATAATCACATGCATTATGTTCTTTCCAATAAAACTTGTGACAAGGCTCAGTTCCTCATTATGATTTTCGTAATCACACAACCTGCACACGGGTCACTTTCTGAACAGGATTTTTCTAGTTCCATCTGTATATTATCTATTTGCCCTTTGTAACTTCCTGGGAGTGGAACTGTGTGGATTTATTTTAAAAAGTATGCATTCATCCATATGGAACATTCTAGAATCATATACAGCTTCTCCTTTTCCTTCTTCATCTTATGTTTATGTGTTTGTGGTATGTGTGCGGGGTGTTTATATGTGTGTTCTCATGTATGTGCATGCTCCTACATGTGGAAGCCTGAGGCTGATGTTATGCCTCCTCCTCGCCATTCTCCACCCTATTCACTGAGCCATGGTCTCACAATTGAACCCAGATCTCACTAACACGGCTAGTCTAGCTAGCTATCTTGCTCTGAGGATGTCCTAAGTCAGTTTTCCTAGCTCTGGAATGACTGGCCACCATACTGCCCTGGCGTTTACATGGAATCTGGGGACCTGAACTCCCATTCTTTTGGCTGCTTAGCGAGGCAAGTGCTTTAACTCACTCTTCCACCCAGAGCTTTTCTTTCCTGAGGATAAAAACTCCTGGAGGGCAGAGAAAGCACACTTGATCCTCTCTGTAGCCCCCTCGATCCCTATTACACAGCAGGCAGTCGATAAGTACGGATAGGACAGGTGAAATCCACGGGATTTAAGACCTCACTTCTGTCATTTCAACTTCCTCTCTATTAGCTCTCCTCTCTAAGCAATAAAGGTGAATTATTTGAATTGAATTTCTCTAGAGATCCACCTTCCAGTGAAAGTACAAATTAGAAATGAAGTCTCCAGGTACGAGGTCTGAGGGACCAGTGAGAAAACAGAGGCAGGAAAAGCACTAGGGAAAAAGAACAGCATGTCCTCCATCATCATGAGGTGGCAAGGGTTACGACAGGGCTTTCTTACAAAAACAAATCTAGAGACTTAGTTTCAGACGTTTAAAGTTTATCATTGGGGGAAAAAGGAGAAATACAACCAATTTGAGTTAGCTAAGCCAGAATTCTTCATCGTGGAAGAGACAGAAGCCAGGCCAGGATCAGCCTTAGAGAACACCAGTGGTGACCAGTTCCTCTCAGAGCTCCATTCTCCCTGTCTCCTCTGTCTTTCCCACCTCACCCCACCCCAGTACAAACACTAGGCAGGCAATCTAATTAAGCATTTGAATATTCACCAACTGTGATCTTATGTAAACAAACAAACCAATAGGCTGGGGATGTAGCTCAGCTGTTAGAATGTTTGCCTAGCATGAAGGAAGCCTAGGCTCGAAGTTCAGTGCCATAGACTTGTCCAAGCAGGGACAAGAGCATCAGCAGTTCAAGGTCATTCTTAGCTGTATAGCTCGAAGCCCAGCCTCCAACACATGAAATTCTGTCTCCAAAAACAAAATGGTTGACTAAAGACCTGCAGAGACAGCAGGTGAGACAGGAGTGGCAGCTAAATGGAAAGAGGCCGAGGCTGGAGACGTAATCAGCCAGAAGTGCTCGACATGCAAGCATGAAGGCCTAAGATCACCAGCCACCAAGTGAAAACCGGGCATGCCTGTGCACATCTGTAATCCTAACACTTAAGAGACAGGTGCATCCCTGGAGCTCACTAGCCAGCCCACCCAGCCACAGAGGGGAGGTCCAGGTACAGTGAGAGGCCCGATCCCAATCAAACAGACAAGACAAGGTGGAGTGCAACCAAAGGAGATACCTGGCATTGACGGCATGCCTGTGCACAGACACACATGTATCCGCATGTGCAAACACATACCACATATGACTAGGCACACACATGCAACAGGAACACACAAGTAAGTAAAAATAAAGGAGAGGAACTCTCCTCAGATTTGGTCCTCCTTCTGGGGATACACGTGGTGCGATTGACCGCTTCTGAAAGTACTCATTGTTTGGCTTTTCATCCATTCACTGCCAGTGGGGACCATATTCCCTTAGATGTCACATAACTGAGAGCTGAAGGCAGTACACACAAGTCACCAGGAGATGCCTGTGCCCTGACTCTGGGCAGCTCCTTAGCAAAGGAGAGACACAGCAAGCACACCTAATAATTTTTACTGACTTTGGTGATGAAAAAGGGAGGGACAATCTGTCTACAACTCCTCCAAGAAGTTCTGGGTTGTCTTGCTGTCTCATAAAAGTTTATTTTATGGCCATCCGAATTTACAGACTCCTGTCTGGGTCTCAGTCCATCATGCAATCACCTTTCAGTTTTTCCCAGACTGCTGTTGTCCAAGCCCCTAGAACCTGCTTCAGTGAGGCCTCGGCTTCTTAAATCACACTATCAAGTAGAGGGAGACTTAGGACAAGGGTCAAGGACTGAAAATATACAGATAAAACCAGAACTCCTGCCAATACTCCAAATGGGAAGTGACTGATGATATTTAAATTTCTCACATTTATCACCAATTCTGTTCCTGATCTAGAGACATTTATGACCATGGAAAACAGACATGCATAGATTTTTTCCATCAGAGAATTTCCCCGGCATTCACAGCTCCTGAAAAAAAGCTAAAGTCGAAAACAAAGCTTGCATTCACTCCCTTTTCTTACTGACTGAAGGAAAAAAAAAAACTAGATCAATGGTACACTCATTTGCACTGGCCCTCCATTAGGGGTATTAAAAAGGGGACAGCTTTCACATAATTCTCTGAAAACATATACATTGGCAAACATTTCCCAAGAGCAGTCAAGCCATGAGACCCAGGGATTCTGCTTCTTGGTGTTCATTTTCTTAAATAATCATTGTTACAATAAATGATTCATGTGTGAAGGTAATTGTCTCTATATAAGGGTTTTACAAAATGGAAAAATACTATGGAGTAATATGAAAGGCAGATGAAGGATGGTACAGTCATATGCAAGAGTCATCTGCAGTAATTGGGTTGTTTTCTAATAATTCTTAATGACACGATGAATTGCCAGCAATGTAATAGTAGCTGAAGAAGCAGGTATGCTTTCAAATAATGTGGTGTTCACAGTACAACAAAAGTACATGGGACAAATTTATTGTAATTATGCCAATGGATGGACTAGGAGAGAACAGGCTTTGTTTTTGAGGGACATAGACAGCAGACAGACTGACAGACAGCAGACAAGTAGAAAGAGATATAGGTGTGCTGAAATTTGCCCTGAAGCTTTACATCAGCTGAATCAGGAGAAAACAATCTCCACATTAGTCCACGGAGCTTTTGCTTCCACAGGTGAGAATGATGCGGGTTTTCAAAGTTTCAGCTTTTATAATCTGAGATTCAATTCCCTTCAGCAAGTCCCTCACATTTTCGTATATTACTATTAGTTCATGTTGACTTTCACCAAACCTTCAAAACAAAGACAGAAAGAAAAAAACATAAAAGGAGGGAGGGAGAGAGGGAGAGAGGGAGGGAGAGAGGGAGGGAGGGAGAGAGGACTCATGAAATATGACATTTGGGCTCACTAAGCCTTGTGGAATGCTAACCAGGGTAATAGGCTTAAAACTCGCTGCAGAAGCACCACAAGACACGATCAGAGAGGTCACACAATATAAATATTTAAGATTTATGTATTTTATTTTATGTGTAGGAGTGCTTTGTCTGCAGGCCTGTCTGTGTAGCACACACATACACTGTCTGCAGAGGCCAGAAGAGGGCACCAGTTCTCCTGGAACTAGAGTAAGATAGCTGTGAGCTGCCTTGTGGGTACTGGAAATCAAACCAGAGTCCTCTAGAACAGCCAGGGCTCTGACCTGTTGAGCAGCCTCTCCAGCCCTAGACAGGTGGATTTTAGTATCCTATAAAGTCCTTCACCTGTGGACACCATCTTTGCATCGTATGCAGGAATTGTGAAGTGCTGTGGGTTTAGTGCTACTACAGAGAGTGGAGGTGCTGGATTCTAAGAATTCTGGAGGTCTGGGGAGAGCATTCAGTCCAAGGGGGATGGCTTAGCAGAAGGATGGGCGGTAAAATGCACTGCAGACACACAGACTGGTGTACTGTACAGCTGGAAAGAAGATCATCCTCTTGCCTTTTGCAGGAAAATAAGAGAAACTGGAGATCAAGGTAAGTAAAATAAAACCAACTCAAAATAACAAATACCTAAATGTTTTCTCTCATTGCAAAATTTAGCAGGAAAGTAGACTGGGGCCTGGGGGTGGTGGGTTCATAGAGTCCTAACTTAGCATGCTGCACAGGTCCTGGTTCCAACCCCAGTACAGCACAAACCGGAGAAAGTTATGGATGTGTAATCCATGCACTAGGGAGGTGGTGGAAGGAAGATTGCGTTCAAGGTCATCCTTAGCTACATAACTTGCTGTGGGCTAACCTCAGCTACAAGGAGATCCTGCCTCAAAACAACAACAGCAACCAAGAAGAGCCCTTTTGGGGAGGGCAGAAGAGAAGGAGAGCAGGGGTGGGCAGAAAGGCAAAGCAGAAGGTGATGGGGAATGGCTGTGCCCAGCATACAAAATACAGAAGTGGCAAAATGTTACAATAAAAAAGATAACAACAAAATGAATTCAGGCTTATGCCAATCAGGAATAACTAAGTGTGACCTGTAGGCTCCTGAATGTAATCTTATGTCTCTTAAAAGCTAAAAGGTTTGCACTCTCATTGCACGTACAAAGCAACATTAAGGAACTCAAAATCTCACATGTGTCCACCTACATGAGACTGGTTTGTATTTTCACTGATTCTTTCAAGAGTATTGAGTAACTGCTATGTGTGAATTCTGTTGGAAATTCAAATCATGTTTCTAAACCTATCCTCATGCCGTACCAATCTACACAGGACTTGGTTCCCCTAGAGTGCCCAGTCAACAATGAGGTTGGTAAGCAGTCAGTACACACCCAAGGCAGTAGGATTTTGATGGGTCATTCTGGGTAGAAGTCAAGAAGGTAGATTATTACCAGGCTTCGAGGTGATTCTTATGCCATACTTTTCAAGATTGTGATTTAGACAGGCGAGATTTCCTTATTATGTATGTTAATCAGCAAGGCAAAGGCAATTCACAAATTATCGAAGGAAAAGTCAAATACTACAGTCGGGATTATTAGAATGACCACTCACACGTCAATTTCACCTTGCTGTCTCAAGAGTATTTTTGCCTAAATATCTATAAAGTTTATTCATGGTAGGTCAACAAAGCCCTGGACCCTAGAGGCTCATCTTTCTTGAGACTACCAATAGGTCTGCATATGCCAGTGGATGAAGCAGCCTAACTGCAGCAGCCTAACTGTAGCAAGGATGTACCCAAGTTCATGTGAAAGGAATGGGAATTGTGAGACAGACTTTGACAGTCACACATGTAAAGCCACAGAGACAATCCGGCCTTCTCCAGAGTGGGTAAAAGCAGGAGATTTCTACATTGCATTCCGGAGGAGATGACCTCTTGTCTCAGAAAGGCAAATAACCAATATTTAGTTTAGGAAGAGGAGGGAACGGTTATTGAGAACTTGTTAGTATATTCAGTACAACAAGCGGCATATTGAGAGTGTTATCGTCTCAACTATCCTCTGACTCAAAGGGGCACATAGTTAGCCCCATTGGAAAGGAAGGGGAGAGCCAATGTTGTTTAATGGCCACAAATTAATAATCTACAGTGTGAGCATAAGCTATTGTTTAAAGCTGAAGGGATATCCCTTAATGAGACAAAACTAACCTCAAAAAAAATATCACACCCAGGCAATCAGGGTAAACAATGAAAGGGTCCTACTGATGGAGGCTATATCTGAGGCCCTCGCTCCAACACTGCTGGTCAGTTGGGAGAATTATAGCAAATAGAAAAGAATCCTTGAAAACTCTTCTTTCTCAGTGGCCTCTGCTGCAAGGGAGACTCCAGGCTCACAGTGGAAGTCAGCAACAGCATCCAGCTCTGGATCCAGGTGATCTAGACTAACTCATCAGGTTCTAGAAGAAACATTTGACTCGTGAAATAGATGGAGGCAACTTGACATGGCTCATCATTTTTGAAATAGAATCTAACTCACATTCTCTAAATCATTTCTTCTCTGTGTGCCATTGTTTTTTTTTAATTATTATGTGTGTACGCCTGTGTGTAGATGTGTATGAGTGCATTACCCTTGGAGGCCAGAAGAGGGCATCAGATCCACTAGAGTTGGGGTTACATGGAGTTGTGAACCACCTACCCTGAGTGTTGGGACCCAGACTCAGACCTTCTACAGGAGCCCCAGCACACTTAGTCACAGACCTCCAGCCCCATGTGCCTCATTTTCAATCATGTGTCATCACCTCAGTATTACCTTCATTTCCCAGTGCAGGCTCCAACCTCTTGTGTTTTGTTTTTGTTTTTGTGTTGTGTTTTGTTTTGCTTTTTACATCTTCCTGTAAAGAGTAAAGGATTCAAATTCTAAACTGATTCATGCTACCTGCAATCTGTAAGTTGTCTGAGCTACTTAACATTCTGAGTTGATGTCTCATCATCTGTGAGAATGGACATCATACTTTCTAGCTCATAGATTGCTGATAGAATTGAGCCTAGGCAAAATCTCCCTCATTGATTAGAGCATTGAGTATTCAAAAATACAAACGACCTTTTCTTTGCCTGCTTCGCTGAACGTTAAATTTGAATATCTACCATCGCGCTATGGGAATCCATATTCAGTTCTTTCTTTGTAACTTGCCCTTTTTCCTACTCAGAACACTCCCCTGTGCTCCTTCGTTTCTATTTGACTGTTTTTCTGCTGTTTACTTGGTCTTTAGAAGGGAAAAGAAGGGAGAAAGACAAAATTATCCAGTTGTGGATTTTCGATCCTGTATCCCTTCTACATTTGCTTAAGACAAAGCCCATTTACTGTGTTTCCATAACACATGTTGCCACCAGAGCCATTCACTGAGAAATGGGTGTATTTTTTTATTTTATTAGCAAGAATCTACAAAGCCTTCCAGATAATAATTAAATCTAATTTATGTTACTGATAGGGATAGGTATCAGATTCCTACACAGTCAGTACAAAACACATTGAAAACATTATTTTTAGAACCTTAAATTTAATAAGTTAATTAAATTTTGAGAATTTCATGCATGAATACTGTATTTATATCATCTCCACCCTTCGCTCTCCCTCCAGCTCCTCCCATGTCCCATCCCCAAATCCCTGTCACATCCATGGACTTTCCTTCTGTAATTATTATTACCACACATACAACCTATTAAGCCCCATTTAGTGTTGCTCACGTGGACACATGTTTGGAGCTCCCAATTTGGGACTGGACCACCTGTGAGGGGAGCCCGTTGAAAATTATCTCTCAGTAGCCACTGGCTACCTGCAGCTCTTCGTCTCAGAGTAGAACCTTGTAAAGATTCCCCTATCCACATTGGCATGTCAGCTATTAGCATCATTATTGCAGGTTTTGTTCATTGTTGTGATTTCATGAATGCAGTATCCCTGTTACGTCTAAAAAGCAACACCCCGCAGGAAGTGTCCCTGTCCTCTGGCTCTTACAAACTTCACCCCATGCACCCTTCACACTTTCTCCTGAACCTTAGGTATGGGGTTGGTTGTAGCTGCGCCCACTGGGGCTGAGCTCACCACCTTCTGTTGTTTTTCTAATTTTGACCACTTATGCATTTCCATATGCTACAACAAGAAGCCCATCTGATGAGGGGTGAGAGCCATACTCATCTACATCCCTTAAGATTTTCTTGTGTTTGAGTGTGTGTGAGTATGTGTATGTGAGTATGTTGAGTGTATGTGTGTGATTGTGAGTGTGTGTAAGAGAGTATGTGTGCATGTGTGTGTGAGTATATGAGTATATCTGTGTATAAGAGTGTGTGAGTGTGTAAGTATACGTGTGTGAATGTGTGTATGAGAGTGTATATGTATTGGTGAGCATACGTGTGTGTATAAGAGAGTATGTGTGTGTGTCTCTGAGTGTGTGTGAATGTGTGTAGGCCAGAGGACAACTAGGAAGCAGTTCTCTCTGTCCATCATGTCCTCATTGTTGAACAAACATCATTAAGCTTGGCAGAAAGTACCTTTAACCTTTGAGCCAACTTGTTGGCCCCATTTTTTTGTTATTTTACATAGCTCTGCTCCAAGAAAATGTCTAAGATTTCAGAGCCCTTCATTCTTAAAGTAACCAGACCCCAAGCCTCCAGGATATAAACTGGTTTTAAAATTCACACTGTTGAACTGTAGGGATAAAAGAAGGATCTTGGAGCTTGAAGAGAGAGGGGGAAAGTCATGTGCAAAAGGCGAAGGGGTGGGTCAGGGAACCTGATATGAAAAATTGAAAATTATAGAACTTCAAGAGTAGAGGCAAGGGCTGAGGTTGGAAAGCACATTTCACTTTGTGTGAAACAATATCCTGCTTCAAGCTAAGAGATTCAAGAACCTTTATTTGAATCCACGTCACTGATAATCTGGAGCCACAGCTCAGCCTCAATCCTGGGATTCCTGATTCTAGGCAGAGGTTTCAGCCGCATTAATCTGTAGCTATAAACGTGGGTCTGAATTGCAGTTGTCAGTCACTGAAATCCAGGGGCAGCCTTAACGATGTCACTGCTCAGAGTCAATAAATAAAGCCTTTCCTTCTGCAGTCATCTATACTCAGGAATCTTAATGTCAAAGCAGAGTCACTCGGAGAGTATTTATCTCTTCAAAATGGCCTCAGATCTCTTTTTAGTGAAGCATAGATAAATAGTCAATTAAACTGAATTGACTCAAACAGCTGGCTTACTGAGATCCACCCACCCCTGGCCTCCAGCTGGCTGGGAGTCTGTGGGAAGTAAGGTCAGAGAGGTGCCACTTCCTGTCTGTCTGTCAGAGCTATGTACAGCTGAGCAAGATGGGGGGGTTTTAGAGGGTGCTTTGGGGTTGGGTGGCTTGGTAGCACCCCCAAGGCTGGGTGCATGAATGCAGTTGAAGTGTGTGTTACGTGTTACAGTGTGTGTGCATATGTGTGGGTATATGTGAATGTGTGTACAGGGTCTCACTGATGAGGTTGAACTGGCTGGCCACGGAGCTCTAGAAATTCTTTGTGCCCGCTTCTCTAGTGCTGCAGTTGTAAGCAGATGACATTTTGCATGTGCTTTCAATTTTTTCATATGAATGTTGAAGACCAAACTCTAAACTCGGGTCTTTATGTCTGCCTTGCTGGCACTTTACTAACTGAGCCGTCTCCCCAGCCCTCTTATTATCTTTTGTTCAATGTGTGCTCATAATTTGGGAGAGAGCTCAATGACCCCTTTTCTCCTATTAATTAGTTGATTTATATTATACTAGAAGAAAGAAACAGAGTGTAGGTTCTTAACCTGTGTAGTGTATATTCCACACTCTGTACTTGACTATGAGCTGATTGTGCCTGTGTGTACTGGGGATTTAAACCCAGAACCTGGTTCCCACTGCCAAGAAGTATACAGCTAGGATAGGCCCATGGAGCAGCCCTGTATGCAAATAATCCATCATGCTAAAGTTGTCAGTACCGAGTACATCTTAATGATCCAGAGAACAAATGGAGCCTGATAACAAATCATCCTGCCCATGGTTCTAACATTTTAAGGAAAAAAATTACATTTTAGGTCTTAGCTGTTAAATTTATGAGATATGGACAGAGTTACTGTAGACATCTATAATCAATAATTTTAAACACAGATGTATTAAGACGTCATTGCATAAGGTCCCAATAGCTCTATTTTCTGTGATTTGATGGAATACATTTTGAAAATACCGAGAATAAATGTATAAAGGAAAGCTATAGACAGTGATTAACAGATACCCACACCTGGCCAAGATTCTGAGACACAGACACCACAGAATGCTCAACCACGAAGACAAAATCTACATCCTGCTTCCTCCCTCTAGAAACCAATTCAAAAGTCTTCTGAATTGGTGGAGATTTTATGACCTTTAATTTTGTGTAGACAGACAAATTGTAGAATAAAATATTCCAATGAATGTATGTAATATACCTAGTTAGCAAAGGGATTTGACACATGTCAAGATGTAGCATTTACTCACTATGTGTGCTATATTAACTTTGCTCTTGTGCTGTACAACACTTATCTATGCCTTCAATCTCTATTTCTCCTTTCCCTAATTACCAGTCTAGTGAATTGTGTGGTGGTATCAAAACTTCTCAATGGGGCTCAGGTATAGCCAAGCTGGGAGAGTGCGTACCCAGAAGCCTTACATGAAGAAGCTTACGTGAAGCTCTGAGTTCAGTTCCCAGCACCATATAAACCAGGCACAGTGGTGTATGCTTGGGACCCTATCACTCCAGAGATGGAGACAGGAGGCTCAGAAGGTGTTCAAGCTCATATTTATATAACAAGTTCAAAGCCAGCCTGGGTTCTATGAACCGTCAAAAATAGAGGGCTTCTGTGTGAAGTGGCCTCACTAATGTTTCCTTCTTCAAATGCAGCCTTTGCTTCTTTCTGTGCCCCAGACACCAGCCTCACAGTCACCACTCACAGAACTACTCTTTATTCAAATGAGGTTGCTACATTTCAGGGCTTGAAGTCTCCTTAGCATTCTTCTCTCTACTTAGAATGTGCCTCACCTCTGCTGGACTGTCATCCTTTCTTAAGCTGCTGGTATAAGATGAAGTGATCAAGCTGGGCGTGTTGGCTCACACCTATAATCTCAATACTCAGGAGACCTAAGCAGGGGCATTGCCGCAAGTTGGAGAATAGCTTGGGCTACTTCGTGAGTACCTGAACTGCAAGGCATCACCCTTCCTGCCTCAAAGACTCATAACAAAACAATGACGATACTAATGATAATGACTTGGCAAACCCATTTTCTTCTAGAGTGCCCTAGCAAACACCCTCCATGTAACTTTTGCTCTGAACTAAAGTGAAAATAGGTGGATGATGACAAAAGTCACAAAACAATCCCACACCAGTTCAGAGTTATGAATAATAAAAGGGTTATTTATTTAAAGGGAAAACTTACAGATCACTGTCCTAGACAACAGTCCTCTGAGCAAACAGAAACAGAATCTAGCAGCCAGAAGTGGGAGCCAGAAGCAAGAGTGGGCATATGGTTACTGGTGCTTTCACAGTATAAGAGACCACACCCAAGTGGGCTGGTGACTTAAAGGCTATTGGCTGAAGGAGCAGAATGTGCTCCCACAGCAGGTGGATGTGAGATAAAGATTGTTGGCCTCACATTCAACATCAATCTGGTCTTCCCAAATCTAACCAATAGGTTTAGACCAACAGTTCCCAACCTTCCTAGTGCTGTGACCCTTTAATACAGTTCCTCATGTTGTGGTGACCCCCCCAACCATAAAATTATTCTCGTCACTACCTCATAACTGAAATTTTGCTTCTATTATGAATGGTAATGTAAATATCTGGGTTTTCTGATAATATTAGGCAACCCCTGTGAAAAGGTTGTTTGACCCCTCAAAGGGATCATGACCCACAGGGTGAGAACCACTAGTCTGGACGAACACATTATGTTTTGCAAAGCATCACCAGTTACAGAGACACTTTGAGTTTCTTCCCTAAAGGCATCTAAGATTTAGTAAACTACAGTATAATATCAGTTCAAATAGCACATGTGTATTTTATTTATTAAGGACTTATTTTTATTTATGTGTATATGATTTGTGAATGTATGAGGCCACCCAAGGAGGACAGAAGAGGGCATTGGATCCCCTGAAACAGGAGTTATATGCCTGTGAGATGCTAGACATGCATGTTGGATAGAAACTCTGGTTGTCAGGAAGAGAATCAAGGCCCTTAACAACTGAGCCATCTCTCCAGATCATACATGTATTTTAACCATATGTATCCACATAGTCATATGTCTCAGCATGTCTTGGCCATATCTGTACTATAGAAAACAGTGTCAAAGTATAACTATGATAATAAACAAGAGCGATGCTGTCCAAAGGGTAAGCAGTTCAAGAGTACAGCACTGAAGGGTATCTGGGTACTGGGTTTTCTTATGGCAGAATAAAGAAAGATAAGGAACAAATTCTCGTTGTCTGTTCCTTTTATAAATCTCCTGATCTATTCCCTGAGGAACAAAAAGCATGGTCTAATTACTCACAAAGTCCCCTAGTTCCTGATTTCACCACATTGGTGATACCAAAATCCACGGGGATCTTACCTAAACCACAATTATATGTATGCATGTCTGTCTTGGTATCTATATTAACCTTTAAATATCTTGTTATTACCTCTTCCTTTAAAAAAGACTTATTTCTCTCTCTCTCTCTCTCTCTCTCTCTCTCTCTCTCTCTCTCTCTCTCTCTCTGTGTGTGTGTGTGTGTTTGTGTGTGTGTTGCCTATATGTATTTATGTATGCAGTACTCCTAACGGCCAGAAGAGGGAATCAGATCCTTGGAACAGGAGTTAAAGGTCCTTGGGAGTTGCTATTTAGGTGCTGAGAGCTGACCCAGAGTCCTCTGCAAAAGCACCATAATGCTTTTAGTGAATGGTTTAAAATGTCAGTGCTGGGGTGGGGCTCCGTGGATATAGTTGGGCTGATGAACTGTTTGCCTGCCGTGCGGGGAGCCCTGGGTTAATCCCTAGCACCACACATGTCAGATTTGGTGGTGCAAGCCTAAGACTTCCCTGGTGGGGGTGGGAGTTCAAGGCCAGCCTTCTTTTATTGGTTACTTTTCGTGTTGTTGTGTTGAGATGTTCTGACCAAAGCACCTCACAGCAGGGATCATTTGGGCTCCCAGTTCAAGGACACAGTCCATGTTGATGGCTCAAGGCAGCTGGCCATACTGTATTAGTCAGGAAGAAGGCAGAGATGTGTGATTGTATTTTCCTTTTCATTCAGCCTCGGACCCCAGCCCAGGGAGTGGCGCCATCCGCATTTGAGGGGACTCTTCTCATTTCAATGAATGTAACCTAGAAACTTCCTCACAGACACAAACCAGAGGCTGTCCTTGTGATTCCAGTCCCTGTCAAGTTGAATCCTGGGATTAACCATTGTACTCTAGGCTGCACTAGGAGTTTGAGGCTAACATGGGCTACAAGAACTAAAGAAATAAGAACAGTTGTAAAGAGAAAGGAAAAGAATCAAAGCTATCAGCAGAGTGTGCGAATCTGTGTGCACCTACATAGCCACATGCTCATCATTTCCCAATTCATCTCTTCCTTCCCCTTTGCAGACATAAGGAAATGGCTACCATAAATGCTAATTGATTTGTCTTAACCTGTTAGTAGAAATAAATAAGCAAATTAGAGCAGGGTCACCTCATCCCTGTGGGTAAACTACCACCTCCCAGCAGGAAAGTTAATGAACTATCGAGGACAGGGTGGCGGGATCAGAGCACTGTTTGACCCTGTCCCCAAAGCAAAATGCATGCGGTTTGTTTCTGTGGTGTGTTTGCTTTCATGTCTGGACACTTCTGTTGTGAGGTACAATGGGAGGTTAATGGATCAAATGAGCAGATGGTAATATTCTAGAAAATAATGATAATACTTATGCCCCTGCCAGTAAGTCAGCAGAGGGGAATTGTTCCTGGAGGTATGAAGGCAGGTTGCACTGTTCCTTCCATTAAGTGGCTGAATGACTATCTGCTGGGTTCGCATGCGCACACGCGCACATACACACACATGCACGTGCACACACACACATCTCTTATACACAATAAACTGCAAAAATGGCTTACTGCCAAAATATTGTAAACACTTAACATACATCTAAACCAAGTCAAAAAATATCTGAGCTGGGGAAATGGGAGGTGGGCCCTGTGTGGGAGAGTGGCATGGAAGGAAAAGTAAACCATTTCCCACAGTGGAGAATTCAAGCATATGTAACACTACTGCAGGAAAGCCAGCAGAGACGCTGACCTGAGAGCCGGAAGTGGCTGTGCCCCAGAAACTGAAGGCAGGCTTGTGTTTGAGGAAGGACTGTGTATATTTTTCCTGACATGGTGTCATGCTTTCTGTTTTAGGCATGATGTAGTGATTTTAAAACTGTCCTCTTTAAAGTAGGTGCACATATTTTTTATTAACATATGACTAATGGGGCCAAGGGAATAACTCAGGTGTTAAAGTGCTTGCCTCTGAAACATGAGGAACCAAGTTCAATCCCCAAACCCAAGGGAAGACTGTGAGCTTGGTGGAGAATGCTTGTAATTCTGGAGGAGTGGAGGGTGGGGAGAGGCAGACATTTGGAGCTTGCTGACTAGTAAGGCTAGTCTAAGTAGTGAGTTCCAGCTCCTTGGAAGACCTTGTCTCCAAAAATAATGTGGGACACTCCTGGAAACAACCCAATGGTTTTCCTCTGGTCTCCCCACATGGCGCACACTCATATACATACAGTGCACACACACACACACACACACACACACACACACACGGTACTGATGATAGAGAGGTGGGGTAACGTGTCAAAACTATGAGGGCAGCACTACCACAAACCTTAAAACAACCTAGCTGACACGGATGCCAGAGAGGCAGTATTCACGGTATCCGTCAAACTTGGACCCATGTAGAAGCCCCCCGAGGAGCAGGGTCAGAAGAGACACTCCATCAAAAGTGATCACCTGGATGAGGACTTTTCTTTCAGTAAATGGAGGTCTCAGGAAAAAGAACAGTGTGAGTGTGAGGAAGACAAGGAGGACAACAGAGGGACAGTGATGCAGTGAAAGGGAGAGCGAGTGAGAGATGTAGATCAGATATCCAGCCAGCATGGCGGGGTCACGTGATCCCAGTCATGGTGCCGATGTGGAATTCTGCAGAGAAGCCAGAGCCCCTGGCACATCCACCAGGAGCTAGCACATAGATCATCTTTACCTTCCTTTGACTTCTTTGCTTTTTTATGTTTACCTTTTTACATTTTTATTTCATGGGAATGTGCGTGTGCATGTGTGCATGTGTGTGCATGTGTGTGTGTGCATGCACGTATGTAAGTTGCTGTGTGTGCATATACTTCTGTGTGCTCAGAGGCCAAAAGAAGGCACCTGGTGTCATTGTCTATCACTTTCCACATCTATCTTTGAGGCATGGTCTCTCTGAACCTGGAGCTCACGGGTTCCCCCCTCTGGTCCACCCTCCTGATTCCGTACAGCAGATGCTCTTGAGCAACAAGCCAGCTCTTCAACCGCCCTTTGCTTCACCTCCTCTTTCTCCTTCTTTGTGAATTTCAGGAAATTAAAGTCAGATCCAAACCCACAAATTTCATCTTCATGGGACAATGGCAAGGAAAGCATGGTGTCAATAAGATAGCAGAGAAGATCAGAGGGGCAAACTCAACATTTTCACTAATTTCTGGGAGGAAGCGGTTAGGGAGCCTCCTGATAAGTCAACAGATCTGAAGTGAAGTTCAAATGTGCTACTTCCTGGTGGGTCACCTACAATCCCATTTTTGGAACCCATAGACACAGAGAGTACAAGTAAGCTACAGGTGAGAAGTAAGAAAACAGGTCCCAGAATTTCCTGTCCACAGACGGGACCAGTCCACCCCTTCAGTTTCCTATTCTGCTCTTTAGGCTGCAGCAATGAATTCCACCACAAGCTGTGGGCAGAGCTAATGAGGAAGATTCTCAGGCAAAAGAACCGTGGACACATATTATAGGAGAGAAAGAGACAAAAAGCCAGGCAGAGTATAAAGCCATGGAACTGGGGGTTAAAAAGGAAAAAAACAGTTGGCTCCAGAGATATAAGTCGATTGGAGTGAGTCCCTCTCCAGGGCAGGGAATCTCTCACAAGTGCAGCTGCTCAGAGACTTTCGGTCACATCACTGCTTGATTGTTCCTCCTCTTGGGGGAAAAGGGAAAATTTGAAACTCTCTAATTAGCCTGCATTACAAGAGAGTGCAAAGAAGTCATATTATTTTCATCAGTGTGTCTGTCCAACACAAACTGATTTGGATGTGAAGAAACAGACCAGACGGGGCCGGAATGATGGCTCAGTGGGTAAGACATGCATTACTCTTATGAAGTACCCAATGCAGTTCTTAGCATCCATGTTGGGAGGCTTAAAACCACCTAGAGCCCCAACTCTATGGGATCTGACTCCCCTCTTCTGGCCTCTGAAGGCACCACACTCACATACACACACACAGAGATACCTGCACATAAAACAATTGAAAATTCAAGATTAACTCTAAAATAAAGAAGCAAGCAAGGCATGGGGGTACCTATCTGGGTGTTATGGAGGTGCTGACAAAAGTTGACGTTCTGGGGTCTTCCCCGATTAGGCCAATACTCCAGCGATGCTCAATCAACTGTTTTCACTTTTTTCTTTTAATTTTTTTCTGTTAAGTTTCTTGGTAGCTAGGTCTCTCAACTTTCTCAACAATGAGATATATCCTCTAACAGATTTTCTTCAGCATTTCAGAACTCTACCTCCAAAACCTCGAGATGACCATTACTGTGAAATGATGTTGGTCCCAGGTCTGCCCAGACACACCTTGTCCACAGAGGCTAAAGGAAATCCCCATGCTCCTCAACTGAACCAGATTCCCGTCCAAAGCTTGAGGCTTTGGGGACAGCAACTCTTAAGGGGAGAAGAACAATGGTCAGTCATGCTTGTTAATCTGCTCCATGAATAGTCATTCACGTTATCCCAGAACCTAAGGTCAACTCACCATTTCAGAGAAGGAAATAATGGAGGCAGTTGACACACTGACCTTGAGAAGTGAGTGTGTATGGTAACTAGAAGAATGACAGAAACCATTAAAATTGGTGTTCATAGGGCTGAGAGATGGCTCAGTGGTTAAAGGAGTGCAATGCTCTTTCAGAGGATGGAAATTCAGTTCCTAGCACCCACGTCCAGAGGTTTACAACTCCCTCTGTCTCTAGCTCCAGACTATACTGTGCCCCTCTGTCTCTAGCTCCAGACTATAACATGCCCCTCTGTCTCTAGCTCCAGACTATAACATGCCCCTCTGTTTCTAGCTCCAGACTATAACATGCCCCTCTGTCTCTAGCTCCAGACTATAATATGCCCCTCTGTCTCTAGCTCCAGACTATAACATGCCCCTCTGGCTTCTGCAGGCATCTACAGTTGTGAGTACATTTGTACATGCAAGCACAAAATGAAAGGTAAAATAAATATTTTTAAATGGATTTATTTTCATCAGAAAAATTTGAGAAAAGAAACACCTAAAGTCTGACCAGCAATAATGAGAAAGGATCAATTACAAAGAGTGAATGAAATCTTTGAAATAAAAAAAAATTCGAAATAAGAGGACACCAACACCAAGAGAGACTGAGTTATGGAGAAGAGGAAGTGACCAGGCATAGTAGATATTAGAAATAAGAATTCAAGAAGAACATGAATCAAACAGCTAAAAAAAATGGAAATTATCAAAAGAGAAGGCAGCTCAGTGGTAAAGGGTGCCTGCTGCCAAGTTCATGACTGGAGCTTTACCCCCAGAACCAAGATAGTGGAGTTAAAGAACCACCTCCTGTAAGCCCCATCTGATTGCCAAATGTGCATATATATGTGATATGTGTGTGTGTGTATGCATGTATATGCACACATATCCAATAAATAAATGTTAAAAAAAACCACAAGTATTATAAGGATGTTAAGAGACAAGTTTAGAATGTTCAAACTCTCATTTGAAAATTGTTCGAAGAAGAATGAATACAGGCAATGGTAGTATAAAATAAATAAATCGAAATTTATCTCAAGAGCTGGTGAGATGGCTCATAGGTTAAGAGCACTTGCTGCTCTGTAGAGGACCCAATCTCACTTCCCAGCACTCTTGTCAGACAGCTCACAACAACCTTTAACTCCACCTGCAGGGAATCTGATGACCAGATTGGTCTCCATGGTACCTGCATAAACAGCACTTGTGTGTGAATTCATGAACATGCATACACACACAATCTTATAAAAGGAGAATTTATCTCAACTCCTCACACCACTGGGAAGAAGCTACAGCCTGCACACACACTGATGATTCCAGCACTTCACCACGACAGATACTCCCAAAGGAAAGTGACCCTACTGACATCAAAACCCCTGTGATTGCTAACCTTTCACTCTAGGAGAACAGTGGAGCAACAAATAAGTCAGGACTGGGTGATTCTCATGACTCACTTTCTGGTATGCAAGGTCCTTCTGTCTATGTGTTGCTTTTTTTGGTTAATGAATAAAGAAACTGGCCTGGTGCTGTAAGAGGTCCTTCTGTATTTCTGTTGCTTTCATTGGTTAAATAAAGAGACTGCCTTGGCCTTTTCACATGGCAGCCCTTAGGTGGGGGGAATAAACAGAACAAAATTCTAAAAAAAAAAAAAAAAAAAAAAAAAAAAAAAAAAAAAAAAAAAAAACAAAGAAAAAAAAAAAAAAAAAACCACCCGCCATAAAACTACCAGGTCAGACACACTAAATCTTTCCCGGTAAGCCACGACTCGTGGTAACACACAGATTATTAAAAATTGACTAAATCAATATGTAAGAGTTAGCCAATAAAAGACTAAAACTAATGGGCCAGAAAATATTTCAATAAATACAGTTTCTATATAATTATTTGTAAACTAACTGGATGGCCAGGACAAAACACAGGCCCCCTTGCCTCATACTACACCTGGTCTATAGCAAGGTAGAACTTAGTTAGGCGGGGAAAACTAAGCAGAATTCTGGGAGAAAGGAGGTGGAGTTAGAGAGAAGCCATGGAGCCCTACCAGAGACAGACGCTGGAACTTTACCTGGTAAGCCACAGATTCGTGGTGATACACAGATTACTAGAAATGGGTTAAATTAAGATGTAAGAGTTAGCTAATAAGAAGTTGGAGCTAATGGGCCAAGCAGTGATTTAATTAATACAGTTTCTGTGTGGTTATTTCAGGAGTCTGGGCAGCCAGAAAACAAACAAGCAACCTCCTACAACAACTTTCCATCTCCTTTATTTTCTCAAAACGAAACAAAATCAAAACCAAAGGAGAAAAAGTAAATAAATGAAATGATATATACACTTAAAATTTTATTTCAACAAACTAGTAAGGGCTGTATATGTGCAAGAGAAAGCATGTTAGATGGCTCAGGAGTGTGGGTGAAGAAAAGGCTTGTGGTACAAGCATGAAGACCTTTGAATCTCAAACACCCATATAGAAAGGTGAGTGTTGTGGTGTCACAGATACTCTCAGAGCTGGGGAGACAGAGACAGGAAGACCAAAGGGACCCAATGGCCAAACATCTAATGAATTCCAGGTTCCATGAGAGACCCTGTCTCAAAATAATATGGTGGTTGGTAAAGACACTCAAAGTTGACCTCTTACCTTTGAAATTACCTGACACAAGTGAGAAGGAAATATGGAACATGCAACAAACCTGCTTAGGAGTTTATTAGAGGGGGCGTGTACAGGCCTGGGGAAGTCAGTGTGCAGAGAGAGAGAGAGAGGAAGATGGCGCAACCAGCTTTTAAAAGCTGCCTAGCACATGCGCACAGGGGATTGACATGGCTACGTCATATGCAGATGACGGGGCTCATGCATGTGCACAAGGGTTTAGCTGAGTCATACTTGGATGATGCAACCACGCATGCACGCAGGGGCTTAGCTGAGTCTTATGTGGATGATATAATCCATGCCACACGTGGGTCCTGTGGGGCCCTTTAACATCCCCGGGGGCCCATTAGGCACTTCTGCCTGAGGGCTTGTCTGCACATGTATGGCCTCTAGAACCCAGAAATATCAGCCCTTTTGTGGCTGAAATAATTACAACCTTCACCTATATGTACATGTATATCTCGTGAATAAACAAAGACAAGAATTAAAAAAATATTTGCAAAAGGAAAGCATGCAAGAAATGATGGAATTATATTAGAAACAAAATTACACACAACAACCAGTGATTACATTTTCAACTTATCATGAAGTTAATGAATTTTTATGTAAAGTTGATAAATTTTAAAAAAATAGCAAAAAGAATCATCTAAGATCTAAACACACAGCTGTCTCTACAGAGAGAGACTAAGAAGTGGTTAATGTCAAAGAGGAGATCCTTTTGGATTGCAAAACTTCCTGAGTTGTTGTTGTATAGGAGCATTTCCATAAATTAAAAGGAGATAAATATGGCATTGGCAAGAATAGTCGCCAGCAGATTTGGCTGCTCTAAACAGTAACAAACCACGAGAAATAGCCCAAGGCTCACCGTAGTTTTCAAGGTCTGTTACCCTTCTCAGCATGTAGACCACACAGATGACCGTGTGACACGGCTTTTCAATCACTGATTTTCCATTCCCACTAGTGACTCACCCATGACAACGTCTGTCACCCTTGCCCACTGTAAGGTCTGAAATTTGCAGCTACTGTTTCCAAAGTCACTCACTCAGTCATCTGCTCTCAGATCAGAGACTGCAGATAAGGACTCGTGATGCTCATTTCATTTTCATTCATTGATTCTCTCTCCCTCCCTCTCCCCCCACTTTTTCTTTCTCCCCAAGGTTGGCTGGATCAGAACAGGATAGAAAAGGACATTCATGACTCAAGAGATGACTGTTAAAAGCTAGTCTTACAAGGAAAACGTTAAGAAATCGCATGACAGAGAAAGTAGAGAATCCAGTCAACTAGTTTTCTCTTTGTTATGTAGTCCAAGACCCAATCACAGGAAATGGCACTGCCTTTTTTAGGGTGGCCACTTCTATCCTAACTAACATATTCAAGATAATCTCACAGGTGTGCCCAAAGGTTTGTCTTTTAGGTGTTTACAGAGCTTGTCAAATTGATAATCAACACTCACCATCAAATGTCAACCTGCCTATATTCAAATCTTAGCTCTGTCATTGAGGGACCTTGTGACTTGGGCATGCTCGGTAAGGTCTGGGTAAGATGGACTGTTGTATTTGTTGCATTTTGTGTTGTTTTGTTTCCATGGGACCTAGACACATAATGCAAACTCAGTACTAGTTACTGAGTGCCCTCTTTTGCTTTCTAGCTGTGATAAAACTGTCCAACCAAAAGCAACATGGGGAGGGGAAAGTTTTTCTCAGTGTGCCTTCCCAGCTCACTGTCTATCCTGGAAAGAAGTCATGGCAGGAACTCAAACAGGAACTAGGTAGAAACCATGGAGGAAAGTTACTTAGTGGCGTCTCCCTAGCTCATGTTCAACCACCCTGTTTATACAGGCTAGGCCCACTTGCCTAGGGTTGGTGTCATCCACAGTGGTCTGGGCCGTCTTACGTTAATTGACAATTAAGACAGTGTCTCACCAACATACTCACAGGCCAATCGCAGGGAAACAATGATCAGTAGAGATTTCTCCATCCTAGGTGACTCCAGGTTGTATCAAGTTGACCATAAACTAATGAGCATGCTGATTAAATGAGAGAATAAACTTGCAAAAATACATAAAACCATCTCCACATGGAGTGACCTTTTGTGACAAAATTGAGAACTCTCTATTTCCAAAGCCCATACCAACTAACCTGTATCATTGCTTCACTTGCCAATGGGCAACTAGACCCTGGGGCACCGGCGGCGTGTGTTTGGACCCTAACACTCTCTTCCATTTGTGTTCTCCATTTTTTTTTAAAGCTTTTTATTCCTGAATTGAACAGTGGGATTTCCATTATCCACCCGGTGCTTCCATCAGCAAACAGCTATTATAACAGTAAACAGAAAAGCATTCCGTACCTTCCTGTATAACTTTAGAACTTCCTTGCTACAAGTGAACAAATAGAATTAAAAAAAAAAAAAAAGCCGGACATGAAGCAGTTAGTTGTAGCATCCAAGTTTCAGAAGCCCTTAATGCCACCCAAGTGAGAATGTCTCAGGGAGACAATCTATCACTGTCATCTATGAATTCCATGTGTCACCCCCAGAAGCGCTGCAAATGCTGCTCTCTAGAAGTTAGAAGGAATGGGAGAGCTTACTATGTAGGACCTTGCCAAGGCCAAAAGTATGTTTCGTAAAACTTGGCAAAAGAATCAGCGTCGGTGAAGAAATCAAACATTCTAAATGTGCAGGTTGGGAGTGCCCTGAATTCATGCCAACAAATCACAGTTCTCTAAGGTCCAGGCCGGTGGATTTATGGTGCCTGAGAAAGAAAAGCAACATGCCATGGATGTCAGTTCTACCGAGTGCCTTGAGCTTCAAGTAGCACATGGTGAACATCTGACCTGGCATTTCAAAGCTAAATATGGATTTATTTATTTTTTTTGTAAGAATCTACTTCTAAAATACCCATCATCAAACTTCCAGAGGACGACACAGTTCATTCCACTTAATAAACTAAAACTTTCTTGTAAAATCAGAAGACGAGTCACCCAGAACTCTCACAGTGAGACCATGCACTGGTAGCCTCATTCACTACCAGCCTCCACCTCAGAGAAGGTTCCATGCCCAGGCCTAGAGTCTGTGTGCAGGTGCTGCACAAGCCTGTGAAGATGAGGAAATATGATCCTTCAGAAGCATTACTCTGAAAGACCATCACTTACATTTCTGCTGCATATGTGTCTTTTTCATTGACCAATTGTGTAGCTGATGTAATAAATCAGCATGACTCCTGGAATCCCTGGAATCTGACCTACTTTTCTGATTCTGAGTTTTCACTGACACTTCCAAGTTCTATTTTCTCATTTATTGCTATGGAACGTACTGTGTTCAGTCCATCTATTCTGCTGTTTCACACTGTTACTAAGATACATGGAAGTGAGATCACTGATTTTGGGAATAGCTATGGTTTGCCTATAGATGTCTAGCACCCCATGGACAGCTGAGGTAGGGTCACAACAGAACAAGAGAAGATAAAACTTCCCAAGATTGGAAGGAAGTATACTAGGTGAGCCAGTAAATATGAAAATGTTGAACACGTGGTTTCTACAATAATAATAATAACAACAATAAAATCATTCCTGTGCCCTAAAATAAAAACAATGTTGCAGTGTTACTATTTAATCATGTACTTCAAGAGAGATGAACAAGGGTTGGGGTCGGGGAAATGCTTATCATATAAGCAGAAGGACCCAAGTCCAGTCCCCAGAATCCTCACACAACAATAAGGACATGGCAGTACAGACTTATAATACCAGCACTGAAGACACAGGTCCAGGCTTACTCCTTGGGGTTACTGACCAATCAACCTACCCAAATCAATAAATACTATTTTACTAAGAAGCTGTCTCAGGAAAAAAAAAACGAAAAACAGAAAACAAAACCCAGGTAGATGCTATATATGACCTGTGAGGGACAATATGAAAGATTGCCCTCTGATGTCTACATACATACATGTGCATGAGCACATACAGATTCAAATACACACACACCTTCCCAGCCCCATGAACATGCACACACAGAGGTCCATGTACATACACACATGCACCTACATGCACATGAACACCCACATACCACACACACACATAGAACAAAGAATCAAAGAACACATGTACTTTTCACTATATAAATTTTACATTTTGAGACAAAAGTGTAAAAATGATAACAGCTGGTTTCCTTTAACGAGTTTATGACTCAGGACTGAGGGAGGCAGAGATGTGAGCCTCCTGTGGTCTCTGGGGCTGGAGAAAGCATCACTGTGAAGAGGAGAGCCTGGAAACCCAGAGAGTGTTCTGAAGAGGAAGCAAGTTGGTGCAAGCCAATCTTGCTTGTGAGTAAACTTGAGAGTATCTGTAAAAAACTTCCAATGTGACACCCACCATTGAAATGCAGCTACCTCTGATCCAATCTGATTTCATTTGGAATAAAAGCATCATTTCCCTAAGCACACCATGCCCACGCCGTCTTCTGCCTTAGGAGGCAGGAGGTTTTCTAATAACTTTCCTTCCCTGCCTGTTATGTTGGGAGATGGATCTCGACAAAGTAGCTTGCTAGTCTCCTTCACAGACTGAAACACACTGGACAGGAGCGGGAAATGCCACACAAATCTCCCTAATATACATATGCCCCCCTCATGTGTTTGGTTAAAAAAAAAAGGTCTGGGATTAGCCCCATGTGTTTCTGCAACCAAAGACCCACTGAGTTTACTAGAGTTTATTTCTTTCTCCTTATGTGCCTCCTTCCAGGTTTGTGTCTCTTAAGTTCTCAGAAGTAAATGTGCTGGCTCAACTTCTTGAATGACCCTTCCTTTTCTTTCGCAGTAACCCAGCATGATGGTCAACTTGACATTGCAAAGTAAGGAAGAACAGCAACTATGTCTCTGAGAATACATTAAATGACCAACAAGGACAGTTTGGCTTTCTAAAGAACTCACTTCCTCAGGCAGACAAGAAAGTAAATGGTCAACTCTCCCTCTTAACTCCCAAAGTAGTAATTTCAAAATTTCCAAATTCTTATGGTAGCACAAGATGCTCAGGCAAAAACATCTAAGGCAAAGCTCCACCCTCTCTGACTCTCTAGACAGCTAGTAGTTGCTAGGGAAGGGAGACAGTGAATAAGATCAAAATATATGGCTCCCATGTAAAAACATCACACAGAACTCATCATAGTACATAATGAATGTGTACCAATAAAAACATTAAAAGGAACAACAACAGCAAAAATCCCCAAATATCTAGGTAATTTTTTTTTCAATAGGCCTGTAATTCCCATCAGCAGGGTATGACACTTGGTCAGGTGAAAAACTCATTTTCAATGCAAGCTATTGGCAGGCGTCATTTTCAGAGACTGTTCTTCCAACATGGCCTAACAAAATGCTACATAGAACCAGGGTTGAAGGTGGAGGCTCATGCCTGCAGTCTATGGCTTAGGAGGCTGAGGCAGAAGGATCATGAGTTCGAGGTGAGCCTAGTCTATAAAGCTAGATAGACCCTGCTTCAAAACAAATAAATCCACCAACACCACCAAAGTTGGGCAGGTGAGGATGAATGTACCTTCTACCAAGCCCAATAACCCACGTTCAATCCTAGGATCCGCACGGTGGAAAGAGACAACTGACTTTTGAAAGCTGTCAATCTGATCTCTATATGCATGCATGTGCATGTGCACACACACACACACACACACACACACACACACACACTAAATAAAATGGGAAAAAAATACTACCTGGAAACAGAGCTATTGATAAGTAATTCTAAGGAAGACTTTCAAAAGCTTTTCCAAAAATAAGGTCTTAACTTGACAACATAAAAACACATTTTCAAAATGCTTGGCATTGGACATGACCCAAAGAGACAGGGAAACTCTCTGCCCCACTCTTTGGAGGAAACATCATCCAGGAGGGACCCAGCCACTTCTAATTTGCTCTGGAGCTCAGGGACAGACATTCCTCCTGCTTTGTTCTTTCAGTTCTGATGAAATAAGAAAAGCACAATGCTGCTTGGGTTTTGTGTGATGGCCACAAAAACATCCTGTGCTCAATCCCGTAAGAAGGTTCCCTCCATAATCCCTTGTAGTCTTCTTTTCAGTTCCCCTCCAAAGGGCAGTGCAACCTCTGTGGTTCCCCTCCATAAGCCCATGCAGCCTCCGCCAGGCTCAATTTTTCTTGGAAACAGAAGATGCTTTTTCACCCTCATAAGAAAGATGGCTTTTCACAGAGTGTTGCTTATGATAAATGTGGATAATGAAGAAAATATTACACATTTAATTATTTCTATAACTTCCTAATTGAATTTATTACAGATTATGAAAAATCCATATACATAGCTAGTTTTTGTCTGCCTAATATATAATTAACTAATATTTCCCTCTCTTCCTCTAATACATATTAATGTATTTGAGGATGGCTACACACAAGAATAAACAAATGTATAAAATAAGCTGTTTTCCTTCTCATCACCTTGAGATAAAGAAAGGCTTTGTGACGGTTAATCTTGTCCACTTGAGTGGGTCGAGATGTGTCTAGGAGACGAGTAGGAACCTGTGTGCATGTCTGTAGGAACCTTTCTAAAGACACATATCATACGGGCTCCATACTACTCAATGCTTTAATGCATGGGGAGATTCAAAACAAATAATCATGGATGAAGGAAGAGCCCATGCGGCTCAACCCTAAATGAGAAGCTACTTGCAGTTGATGGCTGCTGGGAGAGGACAAGCCATCTTCTCGGGGGTGTGGCCCCTAGTAGGCTCCAGGGGACAGGCCCATACCCATGCATATGTTGGCAACACTGTGCCTGGCGGGTTATTAGAACAAATGAAGGCATGAATCTAGAAGGGATACGTTAGAAGGGTATCCAGAAGTGTTGGAGGAAGGAAATGAGGGTGGGTACGACCATAACGTATTGCATACACGTATGGAATTCTCAGGGAATAAATAAATAAATTTAAAAATTGAATAAATTAATGGGAGATAGTAAAGTTTGGAATGTGTGTCCTGGCTGGAGGAAGCAGGTCACAGAGGGTGCGTTTTTGAGGAGACAATTTTGCTCTGTCCCCTTCTTCTAATTTCTTTCTCTGTTTCTGGAAGCCATGATATCAACCTTTCTGCTTCAACATGCCCTCCCTACCATGGTGGAGGAAACCATGAGCAGATAAAACCTTCTTCTCTTTGACTGTTTCTGTCAGGCTTTTGTGGTGATAAAGTGAGATTAACTAACTCATAAGAGACACACAGATCATCTTCTTGCCTGACTTTACTTGATTCAAAATATGACTTTGGTGCAGAGGGCCAACCAGTTTTCTCTCAGCTGCCAATGCCCTCCACTGTTGGTGCTGAAGCCAGGAAGTGAGAAGGTTCTGGGACAAGAGTCGATTTCACCAAAACGTTACTGTCATCAGCTGACAGAAGATGAATGAGGGAAGGGGACTAATAGCTAGGTACTGAAAATATAGGTTTATTGTTGCTAATGTTGTCAACCTGAAAGCATCTAGAATCACCTAGGAGACAAAACTCTGAGAATGTCTGTGTTTGGGGTTCATTGAGGTGGGAAGACACGTCCTAAATGTAGGTGGTATGGCTCCATGGGATAGGTCTTTACATGAAAGAAGAAATCAAGATAAACACCCGCATTTAACTCTCTCTGGTTCCTGACTGTGAAACCAGTGTGACCCAGCACCGCCCACTCTTACTGCCATTACTTCTTCATGAGGAAGGTACTTTTCCACTAGGAAACAGAACAAGCCCTTCCTTCCTTCAGTTCCTCTTGCCAGTTGTTTCATCAGAACAATGAGAAAAGTAAATAACAGAAGGCGTAGAAGAAAACTCAAAAACTAACTAAAAGTGACAGTTGCTGTGTCTGCGGACTCTGTGGACGTGCTGAGGCAGAAAGTGGAGGGCATCGAGAAGGCAATTCCAACAAGATCACCCATGCAACATGCAGAGGGGAACATCATCTTGGTTCCTCTAAATGGAAGCTTTTAGACAGAGTGCAGACACTTAGCCCTGGAAAGCTCACAGTGGCCAGTGGAAGCCAGGGAAGGAGCAATGTTCATGAAAAAGTTATACTACTACCCCTTTCTATGGATGTGAATACAGGATCTAATTCCAGGCCCGGGGATGTTAGGATCCTATTACCACACTTAGATTAAAACTGCCACAATGCCATGTTTGGAGAGCACAGTGGTTACAGAGCAACCAACTTCTGCCCACAATGTTTTAAATAAATGGTGGCCATTCCCAACATAAGCGGTACTATTGCATGGACTGGGGTCCCTAACTGCATATAAAAAACAGGGAGAAGGCTGAGCACCATCATGCCCCCCCTTCTCTCTCTTTGCTTACTGTAGAAGCAGTACAGCCAGTTGCCTCAACAAATAAACCATATTCATATTGAGCTGGGACTTCATCTTGACATTTGCTCAACATACTTGTCAGATTTAAAAAAGAAGCAGAAAAAAAATAGCTGTGTGAGCATTCTGAATCTAGAAAAGCACACTGTGAGGTGCCCCTCAGTGAAGGCTCTCAAGAAAAACTCATTAAAGGGGGCATTGAGTCTTGGAGAATGAAGGTAAGTACCCAAGAACACAAACTCAGATAAATAAATAAACTCAAATAAATGGCATAGTCATACCTGACACCAATGAACTGGCCTTAAAGTCCCAAGTCCTTCACCACTAGACATGTCATCCCTGTTTGACATTTAACTCTTAAAGTCAACCACAGTGTACCTCACAAAACCTACTTGCACACATATCACAAATCAAATGCCCCAAATCAAATCAAAATACATAGCTAACACAGCAGAGCCCAGCACAAAGCCTCTGAGGTACTGTGACTCATACCAAGGGGCTTAGTAATTCAGCACACATCTCAAAACATGCAGGAAGGTGGCAGCTGGTAACCGAGAAGGTTTCTCATGACGCTGACTTGGCTTGATTTGGTGGGAGGGGAAAATCCACACAGTAGATACAAAGGAACGCCAGATGGACTCCACTGTAGGCAGTAAGGAGGAAGATTGGCAGGAGGTGAAAATGAAGTCCAAAAGGGAGAAATGGTGTGTGTAGGAAAAGTACATAGTCAACTTAGACAGTATTGTTTTTCACTGGAGTGTAGTGTCATAGCATTGCCTGGCTGCTGGACCCCAGAGTGAGTGCAGGAGAGTAAACATCGCAGGAGAGCCTTCCCCTTGTAACTCACATCTGTCAACAGCTGGGCTCTACACTGACCAAATGTTGTATGGAGAAAATAGTTCAGAGCATTTCTGGAGTTGCTTTGATGGTGTTCTTCACCGTGAAAAACCAATTTTCAGAAAGCAAACAGGGTGCTTGGCAGAATGTGAAAGGGAGAAGATGGAACGCTGTAGTGAAGAATTGCATTTGCTCTCACTCCTGAGCCCTAGAACTAGAAGAGAAACAGCCTGGATATCAGCAAATAACCTTTTCAGCTATGAGGAGCAATATAGAGACCAGAAATCCCCACTCCTCCCACTCATCTCTTTCTTCATCTCAAACATTAACTTCTTCTGAGATAACGTTTATAGAAGGAGAGCACAAGATATGTTCATACATCTAACATGCATTTGGCGGCAAAGTATTTAAAATTGTTGCTAATTAAAGGTATACTGCTTTCATATGGGTAGGAACTGGGTGTGTATAGGGGAGACCTGGCTTCTGTGCAGGCCACTTTACCAAGCAAGAACTAGAGACATGAGGAAATCATGGCCAGAAAACATAATATACAAATGGGTAATTTTCTTTTCTAATAAATACAATCAGGTCATGACATTCAATGTCACTCAGGGCAGAGGCTCAGATACTGTGGCTGTAGTTAAAAAAGAAACTTGATTAATCCTAAGATCAACAGAAATATTAGCCACAAGTGGAGAGTGATCAAAGTCAATGCTAAGACAAGGATGAATGACCTTATAAGTCTGGGAAGATTTTGTTAGCCTCCTCCATGTAACTTAGGGACATGACTGAGCTTTGAGTGGTGGAGGCAGATGGCCCTCCCTGCTCATCTGCCATCTTCGAGAGCATCAATTTAAACATTAGAGAAGTAATGTTTAAGTGTATGTGTGTGCATGTGTGAGTGTGTGCGTATGTGTATGCATTCTTATGTGTAAGTAGCATGCGCTTTTCCTATGGCATGCCCATGGAGGCCAAAAGACCATCTCAGATGTCTACCCCCAGTTGTCAGATGGTGTTTTTCACTGTCCCCTGCTGTGGAACAATCCTGTACATGGTGAAAATGTGTTGCTATCATTGTTAATAAAGATCTGATTGACCAGTAGCCCAGGCGGGAACTATAGGACTAAGCTAAGGACACTTAGCCAGAACAGAGCCAGAGAGGACACCAGCAGATGCAAAGGAAGCAGGACATGCAGCAAATGAGATAACAGACCACAAGCCACATGGCAGAGGGTAGATAAAAAAATATGGTTGATTTAAAGTGTAAGAGTTAGCTAGTAATAAGCCTGAGCTATTGGCTAAGCACTTAATTAATATTAAGCCTCTGGAGTAGTACTTGGGAAAACTTCCTCCTACAGGTCCCTGCTGTGTGCACCAGGCTAACTGGCCTGAGAGCTTCAGTGGGTTTGCCTACCTCTGCCTCTCTCTCACTGTAGAACTGGAGTTACAGGCTGGTGTTCTCCTGTTTTGTTTGGATTTTACATGAGTCCTGCAAGTTTGAACTCAAACCTTCATGCTTGCCTGGCAAGGACTTTACCCATTCATCTATATTCCCCAGTCCCAGAAGGTATTTCTTTTGACAGAAGATCTTTTGAGGTTTAGATTTCAGCTGGGGAATTTCTGGGAATATGAATACCATTACTTTCTTGATTTGTTGGCTAGACCAGGATTAAATTTGCCTATGCTGCCCATAACAGTTGCAGTATTACCAAACATTCCAAAGCCTGGCGATCTAACATATGCTGCATCTTGTTAAATCTGAGTGCCCAGTGATGTGCCCCAACCTGGATGTGCAGTTACCCCAGGCCTGTGGTTCTGTATGTGTAGGTCTCAGATGTGTCTGAGACCATCTGGATCTTTTCCATGGGGCAACTCTTCCTGAAAAGACTAGTCTTGTTTATGTGTATGACAGTTTCAGGAGAGGAAAGAAAATAAGCAAAGCCTCCCGAGGCCCAGATCTGAACTGATGTACTACCCCTTCTAAAGCAAGCAAACCTCCCAGCCAGCCCAGATATTAAAGGAGGGAAGGAGCCTGTACATCTCAGGGAAGAACCACAAGGTGGGCAGAAGGCAGGGATACAGTGATGGAGGAAAAGACAGTGTTGAATTTATACTGGTCTACTCTATGTCATTCACAAAAGCAGTAATGATGAGTATTCAGTTGCAAATTAAGCCCATGAACCTGTAACACACCAGTTTCCGAATTCCTCTAAGTAATAGTGTGGAGCCAGAAGCTGGGAAAAAAGAGTAGGGAAATGTAATTTTGATTCACTGACATAAACTATTCACTCCACAGCAGCTAGGGAAGGACACGGATCTAGGACTGAGTCACCCACACTGTTCTAGCAGCAGGAGGGTTTTCTCCTGGTTGTAAAAGACAAAATTATCTCAGCACCAATAGCATTTGCTGTTTGCACAAACAGTCTTCTGACATATTGATCAGGTTTGGTTTATGTCTATTAAATGATCTCACTTAAAGAACTAACCTATACAATACACGCTGAAAGAGAAAAACACATCACAGGCGCACAATTACCCCAGTCAGCTAAAACTTAACAAGATTTGAAAGAAGACTCACTGCATCAGAATTTTAAATTCCCAGAAACAGTATTATAGAGTAATCTAGAATAATAAATACCCAACCCTGTGGCACCATGAAATGCATTAACAGGGGCATGTACAAAGGACCAGAAGTATTTTCACTCAGAGGAAAAATAGGCAATTCATACCCTCACATCCATCCTGAGTTAATAAAGAAAAACTCAGGATGCATTAGTTCGGTCCTGAAGATGTTTAAAGACCTACTGGTTCAACAGCTGATTTCTACCTAAATTAATTCCAATATTATTTAGACCTTTCCGAACCAAAACAAGATTTTCTTTTTGTAAATTGAGCTGACACCATAATAGCAGAATAATAAATACATTCATGTCTGTCTCTAAACGGTAATATGGGACGAAGCCCTTTAATGGAAGTCATCCACCTTCATTACAACCCACAAGGTGAGCGATATTGTTTCCTTTAAAAGTGATTAAACAATGTATACGTGATCATACCACAGCCAAATGGGAGGACTGGGAGTCTATATGAAGCCACAGGAAGCATTTTTTCTGCTTTTTTACATCAATCTCATGCCTGCACTAAAGACAACACCCACGATAGTCAGAAAAACAAAGCCATGTGCCTCACAGTGAGACCAGAACTCTCCTAGTGTGGTTGTACAAAGCTCTCAAGTCCCTGTTACCTGAACTCTTAAAACACTTGTTCTATTTATTTTCCCTTTGTCTTAGGGGTTAAGGGATTGTACCTGACCACACAGTGGTCTTGATATAACAGTGGGCAGCATCCTCTTGTCTCAGTGGACAGTGATCAGCGATGTTAATACAATAAGTGTTTTATCAGCCCAGGTTCTAGAGTGGCAGACAGGATAAGAACTCTGCCTGCCTACAAGAGACACACTTGTTAGAAATATCTTGCAAGCCTCTGAGATGTGGGAGTGATTGGGTACATCATAAAATGTCACATCTTGGCTGATATATGTGATGCTCAAAAATGGTGGAACTCCCTTCTCCTTCCCCCTCTCCCCTTCCCCTGTTCCCTACCTCCCACCTCGATCCCCGCCCCCTGGCTTCCAACTTTTGCTTGATGATCTTGTTTGCTTCCAACTTCCAGGAGGTTCTGTGTATGCTTTCTTTGGGTTCACCTTGTTATTCGGCTTCTCTGGGCTTGTGAGCTAAGTGCTTAGTGTCCTTTATTTCATAGCTAGGGTCCACTAATGAGTGAGTACATACCATAATCATCTTTCTGGGTTTGGGTTACCTCACTCAGGATAGCGTTTTCTATTTCCATCCATTTGCATGCAAACTTCAAGATGTCCTTGTTTTTTACCACTGAGTAGTATTCTAATGAGTATATAATCCACACTTTCTTGATCCATTCTTCCATTGAGGGGCACCT